>JAOWBN010208735.1:0-14106 GCA_028565015.1 Pinguicula moranensis | reverse complement strand
AGGGGCAAAATTGTAATTTCCAACTTTGGGTAAACTTTGGGTTTACACAAACCCTCCTCGCAGGAGGGTTTAAAATCAGGAAGTTTCCCGGGAGTTTCCCTGGAGTTTCCCCTGCCCGGATCGTAAACCCCCGGGCAGGTGACGGACACCAAACGGAGGAAAAATAGGGTATACGATAGGAAACCTGCCGTAAACCCGATGTAAGCCGGACGCCAAACGGGGCCCATGGGATTTGTCTAAAATGAAGTGGACCTTCATGGAAATACAAATCCAAGAAACTAAACTCAGAAAAAACTTAAGGCTCTTTAAAAATCTAAATTCCAAGGGGTGTCGATGTCTAATATATATGAATCTAATATATATGGGGAAGGATCCGTTGACACTATTGTTGACACTGTTTCATTAAAAGTCCATGTTTAGGATTCGTAGGGTTTAGGGTTCGAGGTTTAGTCATTAGGTCTTAGAGTTTATGTTTTTGAATTTAGAGCTTAGGGTTTATAACCCTTAATCCTAAAAACCATAAACCCTAAATCCAACGGACCCTAAACATGGACTTTTAATGAAATAGTGTCAAAATTAGTGTCAACGGATCCTTCCCCAATATATATAGATATATATACAAAACACAACAAAATTAAAAAACTCTTTGGGTGAGGCGACGAAACCCCAACGAATTTTCGCCGTGGACACAACCAATAGCTACCGAAACTTGCCGACAACTTTCGGTTTGGGCACCCTGTTAGGGTTAGACTTATTCTCACCCAGTAGATGGGACTGGTTGTTGCAAAGTAGCCTCAGAGGGTTTGAATTATGAACAATGTAAATACTCGGATTATGAACAGTGTAAATTCTCTTGGAGCACAATCTGAAATGGTTGGTGTAAATAACATTCACCAGATTTTCTGTCTTCTTTGACATTAGACTGCAAGGGTGTATAAAAGAGTTAAGAGACTCTCAGTTTGAGTCCCTCCACGCAAAAACGACTGCGCGAGTATATCAAGTGGTAGGCAGTTTTGTTCTCTCTTCTTCAACATGATTTCTAGAGAGATATTCTGATGTTGGAGCAAATGAGCCATCCGAACCAATTGAGTATGAAAGTGATTATTTTTCTGATGCTACTTTGATGGACTTGAATTATCATGAAAATATGGACAAAAGGAAGCCTAAGAGGTGATTATTCGAAGGATGGGTCGAATTTGGTGAGTTGGCAATAAAGAAGACAAATCTTGTCTCATGCTTGGACAATCTTCCCTATTTTTCGGGTTGCTGTCTTATTGCTGTGGGGTTGCCTTTTAATCGAGTTTTTTTGAATTTCTTGGAGTCAAATAAGTTGAGAACCATCCCTAAACTTTAGGGCACGTTTTCATGGAGGTTGGAGCAAATTATATCCAAGCAAAGTTATCTAAAATGCACCTAGACGCCAAACTGGACAGATTCGACCAGAGTTTGTTCATGCTGATGAAATGGTCGAATTTTGTGATCCAAATGGTTGTATAAGAAGCTACAATCAAGGTCCACATCATGGTGGATGTTTATACCAAGTTTCATCCAAAACGTTGGTCTAGAAGGAGTCAAAACCGAAACATAAAGTAGTGGCATTTAATCTGTTTTTTTTGTTCCATTTATTTTTTAACTTAATTTTTAATTTGACTTGGTTATTATTTTTTGTCTACTTAATGTTCGACTTGTGAGCATATTAAACATTGAAGTGCATGAAATAAACATTTTTTGAGTGAGAGAAAATTTTCTCAAAGACCAAAGTGTTCTTCATTCCACTTTTTGTCTTGCAATTCTCAAAAATCTTGCCCCTAGAACTATCTTAATTCTAGGCCGGCATCATATTCTCTAACCTCTCTCAGGAAAAAAAACATAGGTGAAACACTTTAGACTATTCCTTACATTCGGCAAATCTACTTATACAAAATCTTGCTAGAAAAAGCATCAATACTCAATCTCTATGGGCCAGTTTGGTGCAAATAAATTTAATCCTCCTTAAAAGTATTGCTTTACACTTCCTGCAGGATTGTGTAATCCTCTTATTGTTTGGTACACATCGTTTTATGGTGTTCAAATTGTATCTAAAGTTGTTTGGTGATTCAGATTAGAACGTATTACTCAGCCACGTCATTAGTTATTTGTTAAATGTCCAAATTGCCCTCCTTCAAATCAAGAAATAAAAATACAGCTGCTACACCTAATTTGCATTCCGCGACCAAATCCCAATTTTCCAGTACAACTCTCATTTCATCATTGTAAAATAAATCAAGAAGATCAAGCACGGAAAATGTAAAACCCAGAAAGGGAACAGTTACAATAGAGACCCATCTCTACAAGAATTTCAGTTACTTTGGAGAAATCAAATACCCAATTCAAACATGCCAATGAAGTTCATCGCTGCTACAATGCACTGGCACACCGACTAGGGAGGAAATGGAACAATAGATAGTGACTGGAAATTGTAAGCCATTGACATAAGTTTCGAAACATGACTAAGTTTCAAGACAGCCATAGTCAACTAGCATAGTAACATACTTTCTTCTTCATTCAACGAATCTCCCTTTCTTCCTCGCCGCACCACCAACACCAATCTATGCTGCTGATAAGCACCCCGCCGGCGGTGACCGACACCCACCACCATTCAATGAATTTTTTAGTGAATATAATACCCACCAATCTCTACAGAAAAGGAGGTTGATTAAATAAATGCTCTTTCCTCGAGCTCCAAGAGACAAGATTAGTGGCAGTTCTAATCCTATTCCACTTACAGGTTGGCCTAGCTCTTCCACTCCTGGACCAGCCATCCCACAATCCCTACTGTCCTGGGCGCCACAATTGTCTTCCTCCATGTGATATAAAGCAAGATTGGAAAATCCCCTTATTTATACGATTTCAAAAAGAAAACTCGGTCGATCTGAAAAACCTCATCTGTAGCACAAACCAACTGATCTTGCTTTGGAACTCGATTTCGAACCCCTTTACTTATTTGTTGAATCATCGTTTCATCCCCGACACTACCTAAGAGACTGAAGAAATCGGAGCTGAGAAGCAAGCCCCACTCCATCAAATCTCACATCTCCGCCCATCACTGTTCATGTCTGGCCGTCACTGTCCTCCTCCACGAATTGGAGTACATAAATTTAATAAAATATCGGACTTTAGTTCTTCAAACAAAAGCATAAGAAGCATCATAATAGCATATTTCCTCTTCATCTCTCAAAAACAACAACATAGCAGTTATCATCTTCCTCTCTGTAACAAAAATCTAAGCTGATAATTTCACCAAATTGTCATACACATTTTGGTGGTTAGCTGAAAAAACCTAACGAATCATGTGGAAGACCCGTCTTGATTGCCCTTAAGTTTTTGCTTTTTTTAGCAATTTTAGTCGGTGAGACGAGAAGAAGAAATTTAGGGAAGTAGATGAAATTTGTCGGGGGAACTGGTAGAAGAAGAAGAGTCAATCGAATGACATAGAAGTAATGGCATTGCGATGTAATTAAATGGAAGTTGCAAGGACATTAGATATGTCCTTATCAGGATTACTCTGCCCAATTTTAATTCACTCATTTTCAATCGGATTTAAAAGTGGGCGCAATTCGGCTACAATACCGGGTCGCGAGATTCCAATCTCGTGGTATGTCACTTACCTGTTGGGATGACAGATTATTCACGGAGGTGGTAAGTAGGATCGGCCGATGTATTGAGGTCGCTAATTGTACCTCCAGCAATACCAATTTACTTGTTGGAAGAGCTTTGATATTCTCTGACTTCGTGGAGCGCATCGCCCGCTTGGTAGAGATCAAAATCGGCAATGACAGTATCAACCTCTTCATCCAAGAAGAGATTAATCCCCCTTCCTAAGGAATGGAAGGTGAAGAAAGCTATGGTGAGAGGATCGTCAGCGGGATAATTCTGGCCACTCAGGGAGGATGAGTTCCTGGCGCTACTTTCGGCAACAACAGGGCAACCTCCAAATAACAAACAACCTCGAGCAGACCCCACCACCCGAGCGCATGACGATGGTATACTAGCGTTAAGAGTAATGGCTACTTTCCTACTATTGGAGCACAGTGGCCTCGAGGAAGACAAGGTAGATAGGTCTAATAAGAATTTGTCGGTTCCCCGCCTATTTTTGAGAAGGAGGCTTAATCGATACAATGCGAAAGCCTATCAAGCCCAACTCTGGACAAAGGCTCAAGTTCGGTAACAAATGGAATGACCTTAGACACGGGCCTACTGGACTTGGGGGTAGCCCACAACGTAATTGCTCAATCAGAGGAAACAAACCCAGTCCTGCCTATTTCCTCACAATTTGATGGGACGTTAATGAAGCCCAACCTGGAGGATGGGTCATGGACTGTGGTTGTAAGATGCTTCCTAAATCAGGAGTCTGGCCCAGCAATCTCCCTTTTGACAAATGAAGAGGCCCAAAACCAGTCAAAGACAGGAAAAAAGAAAACTTCGATGATGAAAAATGTCGAGAAGCAACGAGAAAAACTCCAAGACAAGAGGGCGAGGCGAGGAGTCCAACAAAAGGCATGTCAGAGGTTCAGGCCCATTTTACGGATGAGCCAACTCAAACCCAGAACAAACCAGGAAAAAATAAATCCTCGGTGTCAAATAATGTAAAAAAGCAGCAAGAGCAACTCCCAAGGAGAATGGATTACTACCGGGACATGGCGAGCACTCCAGAGAAACCTGTACTAAATAGATGGAAAGCAAAACGGGCAGCCAAGTCAACAAAATAATCTTCTTTACTGTTTGATAAAAGTGCTAGAATAAGTCTTAGAATAGAATTAGAGAGATAATGTTAATTCTAAGTCGTGAATTAAGTATGGAGACTAGTGCACTGCTCGCCCACCACCATTAAGTTACCAGATAGGGCTGGCGGTTTCACCATAACCGCCGTTATTTGATAGCCCACTACCACTATACTGCAAGGGTAGCAGTGGCGGTAGCGGAGCCACAACTACCAATGTTACTGAATTAAATTTGCTTAGCAAAATGTGTTTGGTGGGACTCGAACCTGGGTCTATTGCTTGGAAAGCAGTTTACTAACCGCTGGACTACCAACGCTAGATGTTTATTCTCTATTTATTTTTTTCTATTACCTTGTTATTACAAAATTTTAATTTTTTTAATAATTTATTCCTTTGTCATATCTACTAGATGAAACGTTATCCTGCGTGAGTAAAATAAAATTACAAACTTAGCTTAAAAAAATTAAAATAAAAAATTAAAATAGAAAAGA
This sequence comes from Pinguicula moranensis, assembly GCA_028565015.1. Classification (NCBI taxonomy): domain Eukaryota; kingdom Viridiplantae; phylum Streptophyta; class Magnoliopsida; order Lamiales; family Lentibulariaceae; genus Pinguicula; species Pinguicula moranensis. Next base: position 8,855 of record JAOWBN010208735.1, on the reverse strand, counting down.
TAAATGTGTTCTAAATTCAAATTTAAAACTGAGAAGAAGCAAATCTTAATGCCATAAAATTCTAGAGGATGACTCATCTTAAATAAGGATTAATTTCTATATATATATATACATATATATTTATTTATTTATATTTATATTTTTGTCCTGATTTTTCTGCTGCCACAAGCTAGTATAAATGTTCTTAGTGTCAATATTTGGAGGGTCCATGTCTTCTCACCCCCATAATAAAGTTGAAATAAATAGATAAATTATTAAAAAATTAAAATTTTGTAATAACAAGGTAATAGAAAGAAGAAGAAAAAGAATAAACATCCAACGTTTTTTTTAAGCCAAATTTTATATATAATGAAAAATACAAAGTTATATGCAAGATCAGAAGAAGGAGAAAATAATGAAAAGGAAAATACAATGAACCATGCCTAGCCTCAAGGATCTATAAAACCTTCCACCCTACTGCTTGATTCACATGTACAGAGTGGTCCTCCATCTTCCCTTCCTAGTAATAGCTAAGGGTTATGCTGGTACATGACTCCCCTAGCATCATAGTGTATCAAACAACTCAACATTCAGTTCATTGTCATTAACATATCAACTAGCTATTTGTCAAAACTCAAAGTCATGACTGCCAGCTTATCAATTCCATTTTTTGATTGGATATTGGTACGCAACTCAGTGGAGTTTGTGATGAGCTTTCCCTATAATGAAGGATAGGAAGAGGGTCCACATCAAAACTGTACCTGCAAATCAAGAAGCAAAGCATCAAGAAAAAGTGTCAAATACAAGGCTCAACTAGCTCATCTGCTCATCAGCCATATAGACTCAACAGCCACAACTCATTCACTATCAAGGCACCATGATGTTATCTTTTGATTTTCCTCATCCCTATTCTATTTCACTTCTTTTTGGAACACGGCTGCATTGATCAGTTAACCTTCAGCTATGAAGGCTATCATCATATTTAACTTAATCTGATGGCTACAAGAGTCATTATTGGTACCAAGAAGATCTTGGTTCATAGCTTAGCCTGTTCACCTTATAGCATCATAGTCTTATGATGTTGCTACAAGAGTCATTACTGAACCCAGATATATCATGGTCTCAGCTCTACCTGCTCACCTTATAGCATCATGATCATGTGATTGTTGCAGTGCCCCAGTTTAAGCATTATCCCCAAGGAAGGTGCAATTCCTTTCTTTGTTTTCCTCTGGTCATAGTTGTGTAATCATTCTTATAAGGGCAAAATGTAGCTTCTTACAATTTCAACACTTTTTCACTCCTATAAGCCGTGTGCTCATTTTTACATGGCAGCTCATTTGGAGTCAAACACAATTTCCAGCGTGTTGCTGCAGTTGTGTCCTCATTCCACAATCTATTGTCTACCGGAATGGTAGTGCAGATCTTATTCATGGTGGCAGAAGCATACTGTGCATGTTGCATGTTTGTGCTTTCAACATTCATTGCAACTCAGAAGCCAGGAATGTTCTCTTATTCTTTGGTTGCTGGATTCGTGTTTTCTACCATGATCTCCATGGCTTGATGTCTCAGTGCCTGTACAGAAATTGTTAGTAGCCTCTGACCATATAAGTATCTCTTACATACCTTAATATTAGACACTCAAGCACTGTATGTTAATCTGTGTCCAAGCATCTTCCTGCACTTCCAAAATATGAAGTTGTGCAGAAATTTAGATAGAAATTTCATACACATGAACCACCTGGGTTAATTCCTCAGTGCCTGCACAGGAAATAAAGGATTACAAGCCTCTGTTATTTTAGATCCCCAATTTCATTCATAAAAACATTTTCATTCTGGATGCAGATCTATTTTCACGGTTTTGCCAAATTCAATTAAAAAGATAGGTACCAAAAAGTGACTACTTTATAACACAGGAGATACTTACAATAGGAAGCAAGACATCACCACAAACCTATTGAGCAAACCTCGGGTAGGCTACTGGATTAATTATCCGGTTTTATAATGTGTATGAGTATAGTTTGAGACCTCATGTTGCTTAACATATACGAGTGTACTTGGTACTGGTACTCCATACTAACCTATAGTTAGTCTGACATACTCCACACCACACAATCTTGCCACCTAAGACATCCCTAGGTGCTAAACGTCAGGCACATCTAGGGTTGAAGTAACCAGTTTGCAAAGCTATATTGGAAGAGTTTAATTCTTCTCTTAGCTCTCAGCCACAACCAAGTGGATCTCTATAAGTTATGCAACATTAAGTGAATATTGGGTACCACAAAAATGAAATAGTCCTTGTTCTTACCAGACAATACGGTCCACATCATTGATAACCATAGCGTGTTCCGTGCTACTTTATTGGAGCCTTAAGGTGTAGAGTCTGAGTGGACCTGTAATGTTGTGCTAGATCACCTTCAGCTAATGCAGTAGTTAGATTAGGAGTTATCCAGGTTTTGATGTTCCTCCATAGTTCCTTATTAATATCACATTCATAGAAGAGGTGGTCTACTGTCTCCTCACCCCGCTAACATAGAGGACAGATTATTTCCTGGCTCAATGGGATACCTTTCTTCTCTGCAGAGTGGCTTTTGTAGGTACTGCATTTTGGATTAGTTTCCATGCAAATATACAGACTTTTTTCGGTGCAAGTTGTGCCATATACACTTTGTAAGTGTTAAGTTTGAATCAGAGAAAACCTGTTGAATATCTAAAATGAGTGCTCCGTAGGCATTCTTAACAATGTACTTCCCTTCCGAGTTAGTATATATACATAATATATCCTTCATGTGCAGTTGAGGAATGGTTCCTTGCAGAAGACACAGTAGATTAGCCAGTTCAGGTCATTTAGAGACCAAGAGCTCCCTCTACCTCCATTGCCATGTCCAAGAGCCATTGTCCCACCTTCCAGCATCAACAATGTTGATATCCTTCCACTGCTCATTCCTATATAACCTTGGGAATCTGACTGCCAACGTGATGTTACTATGACACCTATCTGTCCACGGTCTAATGCACTCACCATTACCTACCCTCAAGGAGAGGTTTTGTGTGAACTAATTATTATTCAGTGTGTTCTGCAATTGCAACCACCACTCTAATGCATAAGATCTTCCTCTCTGCCTCCCCTCCAGTCTGTTACCCACAACGGTTGGTTTAGTAAGTTCTCTCATGCTAACAATAGATAGTTGATTATGAATGCCATATTTAGATCTCAAGATGATAGTGGCAAGTGAGGTTTCACCATTAAGTATTTGCATCCCCCATTTTCCCAGCATAGCATCATTAAATGGTGCGAGACAACGAGCACATAGTCCCCCATTAGCCACTGGTGTACTGATTTTTTTCCAAGATGCTAGACTCGTTTTTCTTTTCTTAGTTGTACTGCCCCAAAAAGAAGTTTCTTTTGTAGCTGTTAATCTTTGGATGACTGATTTGGGGGCTTTGAAGCATGAAAAATAATGAGAAGGCAGGGTAGCAAGCTCAAATCAGAGTCGGTTTACCTCCAGAGGATAAAAGCTTATGCACCCATGAGGATAAGGTGCTATTAAATTTTTCAATCACTGGTTTCCAGGTCTGCAATCTAGTCGAGTGTACTCCAATTGGGAGACCCAAGTAATTGAAAGGAATAGTTGCCGCTTGGCAGTTTAGATAGGCTGCAAAATTATCCAGAAGTGTTGGTTGAACATTGATTCCATATCATCCAGAAGGTAGCAAGATTTCGTGCTCGAGCTTGATCAGAATCTTTTGTGGTCTGACTCCTAGTTTTTGGTTTGCAATTATGAGGTATGACTCTTACCACTTTCTGAGTGGTGTTACTTCCACATATGACCGTATTGCTGAAGGCTAGTTCCAATGGAGGAAATTCTTCCAACATAGTCGTAGTCCTTTGAGCAGCTATTTCAATGTCACAGGCCATGGTAGTTACTGTTGCACCAGATGCAACACTGGTGTCTATCTCACCAGTATTGCCCTTCACAGAATCATTAGGTGTTCATGGGACCTCAGTTCCAGCTACTTTAGTATCCAAGGTGGCATGTACTAGGAGTGACAGCTACAACTTCCTCATAAGTATTAGGGATGCCCGTTGCTTCCAACATACTGCTAGTGTCAATCTCACCCGATGTGCCATGCACAGATATATTCATTGAATTAGTTACCTCAGTTCCAGCAGATACAGCATCCGAGGTGGCTTTAGGAGAGATGGCAGCTACACAGGCACCATCTATCTCAATATCATCCATTGTGTTTGAATGCTCTCCATTGTCTACACCGTCAACTGCACAGATAGCTTTGCTACTCACATGAGCCTCTGTGTTTGGTCCTAACGTTGCTAGTCCAACGATTAGAAAACTCCTTTTCAAGCGATAAACCCTAGTGCGAGTCCCAGCAATTGCAGTTTGCTAATCAAATTTTATTCGCTAACGGTGGTAGCGGTGTTGGCGTATTCTATCCGACATCCCTGCTACCGCCACCACCACTAGGATAGCGGTGGTCGAAATCTCGCCTGCTACCGCCACCATCCACCATCGATGGTAGTGCAAACCGTGATGGACACGATGGTGGCGCATAAATTCTGCCACCGTGTTCGATAGACAACCCTAGCTATTATGGTGCAAATAGAAGCTCGTAATCATAGAAACATCGAATTGATCAGAAAGTCAGATGGAGGTCGAGGGGGAATGACATAAAGAACATGATCTGCAAAAACACGAAGGTACTCGCTTGTATTTGAGTCGATACCATAACTGAAATCATTGGTAGCTCATGACTGTAGAAACATCGAAATGATAAAAAAAAATCAGATGAAAGTCGATGGGAAATGATATAAAGAACATAATTTGCAAGAATACGAAAGTATTCACTTGAATTTGAGTCAATACATAATTGAAATATTTGGTTATGTATTAATCTCAAATAGACATTAGGATGATCGAAAACATTTTTTTTGGTTAAATCAAAATAATATAATTAACTTGGTTAAATCAAAAAAAAATGGTAGGCAGTTTTATCATTCTATTTTCCTCATGAATCAACCTACCAGCGCGACTCAATCATCTCAACTTGAGGGGAAGGGAGGCTGTAAGCGAGTTAGGATGGCAAGTTGATCCAATTCACGTTGAAATAAATTTCCTCCCTCACTATGCTGCCAAATCCACTCAGCCATTCAACCAAGTTCCCATCATGGATCATTCCAACAACTCGTGTCATGTCCATTTCCAATCTGTATCAACGGAAATCACCAACAGTGGTAGTGAACAATATTTACAATAAGAAATTTTCAAGAAAAAATCAAGTAATGAAGCGGCCTTGTAGATTGCTAGTCACATCGAATATATCAAAATATGAGACCGCTCATCCACCATCAAAGTCACTATTCACTCAGATTAAAAAACTTGCAGCTGATTGTCCTCTCTATGAAAACATGGAACCAGATCTGGAGAAATCGACTGGTGCAAGTGAAAGGCTTTCAGTTGCTTCTTTCTCTACGATATGACAACTAAATTGGCTTTTAGCTCCTTTCTATCTGAAACGTTGGCCACCAAACTCTGCTTCTATTAATATCTGTCTCAGCTTTACATTGTATTCGTATAACTTTCTGAGGTTTTCCTTAAGATCAACCATACTTATCTCGGTGCCATCACTGAACTCTGCAAAAGTGTAAATTAGCAATCAGATGTGAATATCAAAGTCTCAGTAAGAAGATTGGATAATGAAGGCATAGCTTTCTAAACAGGTTCCCGCTTACACCCGAAAAGTATGAACAAATTTGTTTAGTTCATGAGTTCATTTTCTTTTCCCTCTTCCTTCGCTGGGAAACATGAAAGAACCCAAAGAAGACCAAATAATCTCCGAGGGCAAAGTGAAAAACTCATCCTTTATAGCTTCATTACTTAGCCAATCAGTTAACGAAGTTGCTATATTGAAAATTCACTTGTAAGTTGCCCAGGCTACACAAAGATTGGCATACGGGCATTGCCAAATCATACAAGGATAGATTTCATTCTCCAATCTCATTTCCCAAATAATTCCCTCTTAAAAACCAGATATTATGAAATTGAATTAAAGAAAAGCGTCCACAACAAAAGCGTTATTTTCAAGAATCCAGCACTGACCAAGTGGAGGAAGTGGCAGGACATTTGCAGTATCATTCATAGGAAGCTCTTCATTCTGACATTCAATAATTTCACTCGGTAGATTTTCCTGAACATATATAAAGGTGAAGCAACAGTTACACGTATATTATATATTCAAGCATAATTGAATTTAGATGCATAGGCGGAGGGAAGGGGAGACATAGCCCCGAAGTTGTCTCCCCAACGAATTGCATGCACAATTTTTACACCCGAAAAATTATATACAATGTGTAAATTTAAGAAAAAAATATCCCCCCACCCCACCCCACAAAAAAAAGATTAAATATCTTAAGTTGGGTTTTAATTAAAAAGATGGAATTTTGAACTTTCATCATATATAAACATATTAAACTATATTGCAAGTAACTACATACTTGGAAATAATGGAAAACGTGTATTATTACTAAGTCCTAGACTACCTCTAAAATTTTACTTCTTCTATAACTCTAATTCCTCTATAACTCTATCATTCTATAATTTTATTTGCAGATAAATACTTAAACTAAACATACATACCAATACGCTCCATCAAGGTGGGCGAAAGATATTCATTAAGTGATATTGACACATAGTTCAGCAGTAAATGACCTCCAACAAGTAGACGGCGACCCATCCAGTTTCTTCTTTTGATCTAGCCCATCCAGTATCCTTCAGATTTGGCCCATCCAGTATCTCCTTCAGATTTAGCCCATCCAATATCTCCTTCAGATCTAGCCCATCTAGTATCTCTTTCAGATGTGGCCCATCCAGTTTCTCCTCGTGAATACTCTCTGCTCTCTTGAGCTAGAGTCTCACTCACCATTAGCAGACCTCTCATCACCGGTACAACAACCGGCTTCTCACTCGCATTGGCGCTTCCAGCTCGATGCTAGACACTTCTCTTGCCGCTCCCCTCCAGCTCAGTCATAGGCCTCCATCTAACTCCTTTCTACTCAGTGCTAAACGCTCCTTTTGCCTACCCCTCCAGCTCAGGTCTAGGCCTCCATCTTACTGGCCCCTTCAACTCAATGCTAAACATCCTCTCGCTGGCCCCTCCGAGTATGCTCGATCCTCCTTTGAGAAAACAATACTCGGGACAAATTCTTCTTCCTCATATACCGATTACCATCTGACTGGTCCGGTAGCTTCCTCGTCCACCTCTCTAATCAGAAACCCTTTCTTTCGTAGCACAAAAATTCTGAGTGTGCCCATGGAGATGGAGGTCAACTCCATGTGATCTCTTCACATGAAGCAGCACAAAAATTCCAATAAAACTCCAAATTTCTTCACAAACCTCATCCACGGCGTCCTTATTTCCCAAACAATTCCTCACACAAACCACACTATGCAAAACGTCTGGGTTTGTCTTTCCTTGGAACCGATACACAGGGAACTCCCTAAGTCACACAGTAATATGATCGTTCTGACACCCATATCCTGCAACCTATTATGTATTCTCTTTCACTGCAAAAAAAAAAAAAGGAACTTGTGTATCCTGAACCATCGGAGTTCCTGTGGTTAAACAAAATTGCAGCATGTACAAGCATGTCATCCCACTTCAGTCGGAATTCATCATCCCAAAAGAAATCCCTCAGTAGTTCAGGAGTTGCATCCTCGTAAACAGTTTTGCTACAATATTGAGGAGGACCATACTCAAAATCCCGTCCTCTCTCTGCGTTCTTCCCACTCCACGACTTTTCAGCAACGGTGGCCCTTGCCAACAACGGCAAATCTTTTTCCTCAGCTAGGGGTTTAGGGTATTTCACCTTCTTTTTTTTTCTCCTTTTTTCTTTTTTCTTTTTTCTATCTAGACAATGAAAAACTAAACTATTTTAAAGGGGGTCGCCGATCAGCCAGTGGCTGCTGGCGACAGAGGAAGCTCTCTCTTATTTTTCCTATAGGGTTCAGGTATTTGAACCCACTATGATACCAAGTTGAAAATAACAAAAAGCATGTATTATTACTCAAAACCCCTTGGGTATATATAATATTTACAACTTTCAACTAAGTGCTTAAAGTACTCTAGAATTCTACTTCCTCTATAACTCTATCCTTCTATACTTATATTCGCAGATATATACCTAACTAAACATAAATACCAACATACATACTTGTATATAATTATGAAACTTTTACATTTGGAATTGTCAATACCGTTTAGTTAGGTCAGCTTTCAAATATTATGAAAAATCAATTCTCTGGGATTCTCGGTTTAACACTCATAATTGATTATTTGGGGCTTCGTTATTTATATCAATTAATCCACTAGAAAATATGAAAGGAAGCAGTTGATTACTTTTTTGTTCATGACACATTATTTTGGTACTATAACAATTATAATCATATAAGTGGTTTGCAAAATATTAAATATATAGAAAATGACCTTATAAAACAAACAGAACGAGCATTTTAAAATTTGGGTAAAATAAATTTTACAAATATATAAGGGACGAGACTGCTAAACTCTTGAAATCAATAGTTGATTGAAAATAATAAAAAAAGAACTATTAAGAATATTCTTACATGAGTTATAAATAATCATCCTATTTGAAACGATATTAAGCTCCTTGTATCATTATTATGAAAAAAAAAAGATACCATGATTAATTTCAAGTTGGATGGACAAAACTATTACCAGTAAAATAAGAAAAAGCATGAGGCAGAAATTGATTTAATTCAAAAGACGAAAACAATGCAGCCTTACAGGTTTGCCATCGGAAGATGCTGAACCTTTTTCCAAATCCAACACAGTTGCAGTCAAAT
>JAOWBN010208724.1:0-14110 GCA_028565015.1 Pinguicula moranensis | reverse complement strand
AGAAAAGACTACTTTCACATGTCCCTTTGGCACTTTTGCCTTCAGGCGGATGCCCTTTGGCTTATGTAATGCACCTGTGACTTTTCAAAGGTGTATGATGGCCATCTTTAATGACATGGTGGAAGACATCACAGAGGTGTTTATGGACAATTTCTCTGTCTTTGAATCATCCTTTGAGTTGTGTCTTGGGAAGTCGCGAAGGGTACTCCAGAAATGTGAAGAGGCAAATTTGGTTCTCAATTGGGAGAAGTGTCAGTTCATGGTGCAGGAAGGCATTGTCTTGCACAAGATCTCTTATCGTGGCATAGAAGTGGATAAGGCAAAGATAGATGTCATTGCCAAATTGCCCTACCTGTCAAATCCTAAGGGCATCAGAAGCTTCTTGGGCCACGCGAGTTTCTACAGGAGATTCATTACGGACTTCTCAATAGTGTCCAAGCATCTATGCAATCTACTAGAAAAGGATATGCTTTTTAACTTTGATGAAGAATGCATGGTGGCATTTAGGGTACTAACAGAGAAGTTGACCAATGCACCAATTATTGTGACTCCTGATTGGGACTGCCCCTTTGAGGTGATTTGTGATGCAAGAAACTATGCTGTGGGGAAGTGCTCGGTCAAAGGTGAAACAAGAAATGTCATGCTATATATTATGCTAGCAAGGTGCTGAATGATTCTCAGATTAATTACTCCACCACGGCGAAGGAAATGCTAGCAGTGATGTTTGCCTTTGACAAATTTTGACCATACTTGCTAGGTGCCAAAGTGATTGTCGACACTGACCATGTAGCCCTCAAGTACCTCATGCAGAAGAAAGATGCAAAACCGAGATTGATTAGGTGGGTCATCCTCCAAGAATTTGATTTGGAAATCAAGGATAAGAAGGGGCAGAGAATTAAGTAGTTGACCACCTTTCAAGGTTGGAAGGAGCGGCACATAAGGAAGATGAGTTGCAGTTGCATATCAAAAAGACTTTTCGTGACGAGTAGCTCTTTGACATTAAGTCAATTCACTCATTACCATGGTATTCTGACTTGGCAAACTTTTTGGTGACAGATAAGGTTCCACCCGAGCTATCTTGTCAGCAAAGGAAGAAATTCAATGATGCAAAGTACTACATCTGGGAGGAATCATATTTATTTCGATTTGCAGTAATGACCTTATTAGGAGATGTGTGCCCAAAATTGAGAAACCGCTAATCTTAGAGGGTTGTCATCGATCTCCTTATGGTGGCCATTTTGGAGGAAGAAATGTACCATTCAAAGTTCTTCAATCAGGATTTTATTGGCCTAGCATCTTCAAAGATGCTGTAGAATGAGCAAAGTAGTGTGACAATTGTCAGAGGGTCGGCAACGTCTCTTGACGAAATTAGATACCAATGAACAATATCCAATATATCCAGGGTATTGACTCCATGGGGTCATTCCCTTCATCATTTGGGAACAAGTACATTTTTGTGGCCGTAGATTATCTCTCAAAGTGGATGGAAGCGGTGGCTCTTCCTTCCAATGATAGCAAGGTTTTGGTGAAGTTTATCAAGAAGAATATCTTCACTACATTTGGAATGCCAAAAGCGATTATCAGTGATGGGGGGTCACATTTTTGGTTCCACACCTTATCACCCTCAGACATGTGGACAAGTAGAGGTGTCTAATAGAGAAATCAAGAAAATTCTTGAGAAGGTTGTGAACCCCTCAAGGAAAGATTGGTCCAGAAAGTTGGATGATGCTTTATGGGTATATCAGACTGCTTTCAAGACACCTATTGCCTCCCCTTTCATATTGGTTTATGGCAAGGTTTGTCCCTTACCTTTGGAAATGTAACATAGAGCATTTTGGGCATTGCAAAAGCTTAACCTCGACTATGAAGTCTCAGCAGAGAAAAGATTGATGGAGCTTAATGAGATTGATGAATTCCGGCTTGAAGTTTACCATAACTCCGCGATCTACAAGGAAAAAGCAAAAAGAGTACATGATAAGGCAATTCACACAAAGAAGTTCTTTGAGAGCCAAAAGGTGTTGCTATACAATTCTCGGCTGAGGCTTTTTCTACGAATGCTTAAGTCTCGCAAGTTTGGACCCTTCAAGGTACATAAAGTGTTTCCGTTTGGAGCTGTATAAATCAAATATATGGATACCAAAAACATCTTCAAAGTCAATGGCCATAGATTTAAGGTATATGTGGGAGAGAACATGGCAAATGCACTATATGGGAAGACTTCGCTTCCCTTGGTGGATCCCGACTCTTAAAGCCTAAGCATCGAGCTAGCGATATAAAACCCAGACGCTTGTTGGAGGCAACCAAACCCTATTACTTTGGGGTACTAGCTTGCATAATGAGGCCCAAGTACTCAATCTCCATTTTTGGTACACTTAGTGCAACTAATATGACCCAAAGAGTTCGCTTTGCTTTTAATTTTTTTTATGCATATTAATTTTAATAAGTCAAGAATTTTCTTTTAGCTCGGTTCTTTCCCTTGATATATTTTATGCTTTGAATTGGGTATTTGTTTGTTTTTGAAGAAATAATTAGGTGGTGGATAGCATTCGGGTTTTGAGACTCCAGTTAGCTCGGAATGGCCAGATCATGCCTACGCATAACACATGCCACACCATGACGTGCTAGCATACTATTTTCTTGAACTAAGGAAGTTCGTTTTACCCTTAACCTTGTTTTCTTTTCTAGCCTTGAGGACAATGCATGATTTAAGTTTGTCATGTTGTATTTAAGGGAGAATAGGAGGAGGAAAAAGGTAGAGAAAATGGGAAAAGAAATAGAATAAAGGAGAGGTTGGAAGGAAATTTCTTGTATTGAGGAAAGGAACAAAAAATGAGAGGAATAAATTTTCATTTGTAATTCTCACGTCAAATATTACACTGAGACCGAGATTATTGGGATAAACTTTCATCCCTCTCAGCTTTAATATATTTTCGTCCATTTATATTATTTTATTATTATTATTTTATTCTTTAATCAAGCAGGAAAAAATCTGACACATCATTTGGGGCGACCTGTGGGAACCTGTACAAAAAGCTACTACCAAAAAAAGAGAAAAGCGACAAAAGTTCACGACATATCACCAATCAAAACAAATCAAGCCCCAAAAATATTCTGGAATAGACTCAAGGCACAACTCCGACATCCGGCCCCTCAGGTCAGCAAAGTCCTACCAATACAAATCTAATTAATTTAGTGTTTGATTTCCAAAATTAGATCCGGGAATTGGTCTACCAATTCAGGAACAGTGGGCCCCTACCTCCACTACACGAAACCTTGGCTCAACAGATGCCCATCATCTTGAATTTTCCAAAGAAGATACGAACAAATTATGAAGTTCATACCTACAAAATTGGAGAAAAAAATTCTCCGCCTACGAATTCGAACAAAAAGGAAAGGATATAGGGAAAGAAAAATAGTTCTTCAAGAAAAAGGGAAGTTTTCTCCTTTGTTCTCTATTCAAACTTAAATTTATACTATATATATTTTTGGCAAAAAAATTACGCTCCCTAGTTGAACGCAACAAAGATTAACATTCCCAAGTTGAACGCAACAAAGGACGCTCACTGAGCAAAAAAAATGATGATGATTCACGCTATTACGGCGAGCCATCACAAAAGATATTCACACTCTAATGCTGAAGTGTCAAAAAAAAAAATTCACGCTTTTACGTTGAACCAATGCAAAAAAAAGACGCTCACGAAGCGCATAAAAAAAGATATTCTCTGAACACAACCTACCGATCTTCATGCTTTTTGAAGTTGAGATTATCAATAATAGGAAGTCGATAAAAGGTGAGTCAAGCTCATCCCTTATTTTCTCTAATATTTCTCGTTTCTCAGCAGGAGTCTTAAAGATTGGAGAAAAAATTATCTACTCCAATAACTCAAGGCTTAAAGCCCATCAGATATGCAAATCGGACCCAAAAATCAATTGGCAACCCAAGTTATGAAGCTGGCTACACAGTTCGTGTGTCCAGACCAATGGTCGAAATACTGATGAGGCGTCCATCGAGAAGTTTGCAACTCCCGTGAATATTAGCAAACATTTGCGAGAGAATGAAATGATAGGATCCCTGCCATTCTGATCTGTGGCTCGAAAGACCAGAATTGATGATCCATAAAAGTATAACGAGCAAAGTATCTGGATTAAAGGCTGAATATACAAATGGAGACCAGGAAGACACTTCCCTACGCAAATATGAAATAAATATTTTTTTATGATTTTTTCCCACATGATTTTTTTTTAGTAAGGTTTTAACGAGTGATGAGATGAATATTCAAAAGGAAGTGCTATGGAACGGATCTTTGGGAGAAGGCAGTTTCACTTAAATACAGGGCGAAAGACAAAAGAACCTGAAAGTAAATCACGCAAAACCAAGAAAGCTCAAAGAATCGAACAAGAGGGGAGAACACAAAAATTACACGGAAGAATTGATCATACCTTGCATGGCTGATTTCTCACCGAGGCAAAACAACATACATACAGGTGAAAAGAGAAAAATTACAGGAGAAGTGAACAGTAAAACATTCCATGTGGAGTGAAGAGGAGAAGAAAGAAGATGAATCGATCTTCTAGGGTGCAAGAGTAAGTGGTATGGACATAAATGCCCCTAACAATTAACACACGTCCACTCCAAAACCCCTTAGTCACTAGTGGCCCCAAGCTGTCAAGCCCAAATCAAATCAAGTGCATACTCATCTAAATTCTCATAACTATAAATAGGACAGCCATTGCAGAGAACAGGAGGAGGAAAAAGGTAGAGAAAATGGGAAAAGAAATAGAATAAAGGAGAGGTAAAAGGAAATTTTTTGTATTGAGAAAAGGAAAAAAAATATGAGAATTCGTTTGTACTTCTCACATCAAGTATTGCATCAAGATCGAGATTTTTGGGATAAACTTGCAGCCCCCTCGGCTTTAATATATTTTCATCCATTTATATTATTTATTATTATTATTTTATTCTTTAATCAAGCTGGACAAAATCCGACCACATCAATGATCATTTCCTATTACACATCTGTGATTTGTGAAATAATGTATTGAACCGATTCATGTGTATTGTTGGTGGAAAGGATGATGCTTGCTTTGAGACTGGAAGAAGTTAGATTGATTGCTCCATTTTAATGATCAACTTAGTAAGAACGAGGAGACATATTGTTTGTTTGAACCTTGTCCTCTTTCTTGTATATGGCTGGTGAAGATAATGGATATGTTGTGGACTATACGACTCATATGGCACCTTTGAGTTGAAATGTCTAGCTACCACAATGTATACCTATTATTCTGCTCGAATGGGTACCTCTATTGGGAAGATGAGAGTAGATAATGTCTGGTATGTTTCTCTCTAGATTGCCAGTAATGCTATGCTTTTGTCTGTTCCCAATAATGTTCTGTTCTATATTAAATCTTGTAACTTGGAAGCTCTTTTGTGCTTGAAGTTATTTGTTGGTTTTTTCACTTGATGTAAATATATGTTCAGTTGACGGTTAAATTAGTCGGAGCATGAAAGCTATGTATAGTTCTTTGCTGCCATGAAATCAATTTTCTCTGCAAGCAAATGCTGGTAATTCTGTGATATTGTTTTCCTTCTTGTTCATTTCAGTACTTTATGTACTGAAATGTCTTTTTATCTATTGTCTTTGTTTCTTTATCCATAAAGTCGGTTCTTTATTTGCATTTTCTTGACTTTATGTACTGAAATGATATTTACTTATTTCTATTGTCTTTGTTTCTTTATCCATAGAGTATTTGTTGTCTATTGTCTTTGTTTCTTTATCCATAGAGTATTTGTTGTCTATTGTCTTTGTTTCTTTATTGACTTTATTCTTGACTTTATGTTCTGAAATGTCTTTGTTTCTTTATGCATAAAGTCGGTTCTTTATTTGCATTTTTTTGACTTTGTGTACAGAAATGATATTTACTTGAAAAATGAAAATGACCATAATGTTGGATCTTTACTCACATTTTCTTGTTTTTGTCAACATGCTGAATGTAGTTGTTCATTATTGAAAATGGATGAACATCGTGAATATGAGATTCTTAGAGAAAAAGAAGATGCTTTGGGTTAGATAAATCTTTTCTCACAAGTATCAACAAGGGTTCCTTTAGGAAAAAAATGAAACTGACTTCTAAAGATTGAAATCATTTTGAGATATATGAAAAGGTTGTTGATGGCTCGATTGTGTGGAGAGCGAAATGCAAATATTGCAAGAACAAGTACAGTGGGAACACAATAGTAAGTGGTACTGGCATGCTGATGAGGCATGCCAACAAATATAGACTGAAGCACGGTGGTGTAGATCCAGGTTCAGCCAGTCAATCCACACTACATTTCAGTGTTGATGGTAAGGTGACTGCTTGGCGTTATAATCTTCAGGTATGGCGGGAATCCTTTGTGCAGTTGATTGTTGTATGTGATTTGCCTAATAATTTTGGAAAGGGTTCTACTTATGAGAAGTACATTAAAAAAATTATTTAACCTCTCCTTCAAGACAGTTAGTGTACGCACGATTAGACGTGATATCAAAGAATATTTTCAGAAGCGCGTGGTTGAATTGAAATCCAAGTTCGTTGCCTCCAAGTATTGTGTTGCCCTGACGCCTGATATATGGAATTCTAGAGCCCATTTAAATTATTGCAACATAGTGGCACATTATATCGACTCTAGCTGGACTTTACAAAAATAAATAATCAGTTTCAAATTGATTGATAGGTACACTGGTGAGTTAATTGTTGAGAGCATTTTGGAGGTCCTCAAGGAATATGGACTTGTGGATCGAACTATTTCCATTACATTAGATAATGCATCTGCGAATGATAAGGCTATGAGATCACTTTAGGATTCCCTAAAGTCGTACAATGTTGGCTTTCTTCCGCATCAGTGGTGTGCGAGTCATGTGATAAATTTAATAGTTCAAGCAGGTTTGGAAGCACTGGAATATTATATTGGCAAGGTTGGAAAGGTAGTGTCTTGGATAAGGGTATCAAACCAACGCATCAATAGTATCTTCTTAGGTTACAAGGTTCGTATTTTGGATGCAATACATACCAGTTAGATGGAGCTTGACATACATCATGTTGAAGAGATCATCCGAGTACAAGTTGCTCCTCACAGTTTTGATGAGCACACAGCTGCATGCTTTCTCTCATCCCCCAGCAGTCTTGACATTCTACGAGTGGAAGGTCGTTGAGAAAAATTGTCACATTCCTTGAGGTCTTCAATGAAGCCACAACTACTTTGTCCAGGAGTTATTTTCCACGTCTCCTCTAGCCTTACATCAACTTTTACTTATGATGCATAATCTTTATGAACATAAGGATGATGAACAAATATGGAGTAAGTATTTTGAATATTGGGCTACCCCTCCATCATTGTTATATTCTTTTACTTTTATTTTGGATCCTCGAGCAATGATGACGATATTTGAAGGAGCAATTTTAACATTCGAAGTTGGATCGGTGTATTAGATAACACTAATGTTGCCAAAAATGTCGAAGCTTCTTTGTTTGAATTGTATAGCAAGTTTGGAGGTATGAGGGTT
Source organism: Pinguicula moranensis (assembly GCA_028565015.1). Taxonomy (NCBI): domain Eukaryota; kingdom Viridiplantae; phylum Streptophyta; class Magnoliopsida; order Lamiales; family Lentibulariaceae; genus Pinguicula; species Pinguicula moranensis. The sequence goes on along the minus strand of JAOWBN010208724.1, from coordinate 6,569 downwards.
CGGGCACCAATATCCAGTGCAAAGAAAGCATCGTCTTGGAAATTGTTGGGTGGCCTTAGTCCATCGTCAAGTTCATATATGGATACGATTGATGTTGTTTAGTATTTTGAGTTGAAAAACTATCTTCGTACAACTTTTGAAGTGACAGATGAATTGATAGTGAGCAGTTGAACCTATTACAATGGTGGGAGACACTCGAGACCAAATATCCAGTTTTGTCACAGTTGGCAAAGGATATCTATAGCATTCCGGTTTCCACAGTTTCATCGGAATCTGCTTTCAGCATGGTTGGAAGGATTGTGGAAGAAAGACAATCTAGGTTGACACCGGATATAGTAGAAATGTTGACCATGATTAAGCATTAGGATTGAAAGTTTATATTCAGATTTGAAAGCTTAGATTTACTTGAAGATCATTTTCTTGCTAAATACGATGAAGAAGAAGACCCTCCTCTACTCTTGTTCCTCCTGCTCGTCCTGACTGAAGGTTAATTATTAATTATTAATTTATTTATATAACTGAATTTCCATTTATGTTACTTACTTTTCAGTGACTAACACTCTTGCTGGGATGATGTGAAACCAAGTCAAATGTCGACACTCATATCTTTGTGGGATAGAACATTGTGTTGCTATTTCATGTTTCTTGACCTTTGTTGTGATGGATGATTGGTTTGTGGTTAGTTTTTTTTTTTAAGTTGTATTGTATAGTCAGGTACAAAACGGGTAAAACATTAAGGTTTAAAAATGGGTAAAATAGCGTTGCCCATTTTTTTGTGAAATATATAGGCTAAACGGTATAAGATGATGCTGCACATTTTTTGTGAAATATACAAGCTAAGTGGTCTAAACGGGCTAGCCCGGTATCGCCCATTTTTGGGGTGCGCTGGGTTGTTTGACCCGTTTAGATAAATGAGTCAGCCCCGCACCGTCCGTTATCTGTAAACAGGCGGTGCGTGCCCAAATTTAGTCCGATCCACTCGTGTACCGACCTCTAATTCAGAGAATGTGTACAGGTAGTGGCGAAATGCACCCCACAGGCCCCAACCCATCCTATGTTTTGAAAAATAATTATTTAAGATGATTGAGCTAAGATTTGATTAAGCATTATTATATATATGAAATTTAACTATATAATAATAAAAAGGATATATATGTTTTTGTCTGATGCATGGCCTATAAATCTATCAATTGGCGTGGGATCTGCCCCCTTCGCCCCTTTCTCCGCCCTAGTCATTAGATCATCATATATATTAGATTGTGCTTAAATTAACTTATGTCAATAAAGAATCATTTTAAGTTATTTTCTTCGCTAATCTATATCTGCTATAATTTTCATACATCAGAAAACAAAAAGGTTAAATATTTGAAGAAACAACAGATCTAAAAAGTGAAGTGCGGATATCGTAAATAATACCGATGAATGTTCATGGTTCGAGTTCTCAAGATCCAGGATAATGGCTAAGAAACACGAAGAGAATTTCTGTTCCTACAGCGCGATCAAGCTGAAACTTAGATCTTGTTGGAAAATACATGATATTGTTGGAAAAATACATATTAAGTATTAATACGTTATGAATGAGAAATTGATAAAGGATATGAAGGGTAAAAGTTTTTCTTTTCAAGTCTATCATCCCACTAAGTTAGTGAAAAAAATGGAGAGTTGAGACATTAACCCACTAAGTTAGTGGAGAAAATGGAGAAGTTCAAGAGGTGAAAAATCTCTAATACTCATTCACAAACTCTATAAATAGTGGATCCCCTCTTGAGTGAAACACACACATAAAATTGAGTCTATAATTTGTTTTTCTCTTCTTGGAGTATTTTTTGAATCCTTCTTTTGGTGATTGAAGAAAGATACCGCTAGAGTTCGCCGGAGTTGTGCTACAAATGCTGTGCATATCAATTCGTATCCGTTGTATCCTGGGAGACAGACGCTCGTGAATCTCAAAGCACCCAGGAGATTCACAAGCCTCGGAGTTCTTTAAATTCTCGTGTTTCGTTCAATGGTGAAAGGTCAAAGTTTCTGTAATTCTTACAGAATTTTTATTTTATCTATTGTTTACTTTTTCAACTACAATAAACGGTTAATTCTTTTGATTATGTGTAACAATCTAAAACAGATTTTTAGTTTTTTTTGGAACTAACAGTTTGATTTGCAGAAACAAAGGCAATATATCATAGATAATTGAGATATGATAAGTTGATCATATTTGTTTTTTATATTATTCATTGATCATGATGCACATGTAGTTGAATGTGTTATTAAAAATATTATATTAATATTTAGAATATTTATTCAGAATATTGTGATATTTTATTTCAATAGTTTTTGATTTTATTCAAGATTACTAACTTTTGCGTTTCTTGAATTTCAGAAAATGACTGAAAACAAAAATGGTGTGCCCGTAATTCCGGAAGGCTCTTCCTCGCTGCCACCTATGCTAGTTGAGACCAAAAATGTTGTTCCTACTCTTGGGGACTCGCTGGGAAATAATGGTCCTATGGTAACACCGGTTCCGAGGGTTCCTCAAATGATGTCTATCCCTATGAGCTGTGAGAAACCGGAGAAATTCAAGGGATCTAACTTTAAGACGTGACAACAAAAAATGTTGTTCTATCTTACTATGCTGAAAGAGGATCCTCCTGCTATCAGAGAGGATGAATTGGATGAGCAGTCTTTGACTGGAATAGATGCCTGGAGGCATTCTGACTTCCTTTGTAGGAATTACATCCTAAATGACTTGTCTGATGCCTTGTACGCTGTATATAGTGTAAAGAAGACAGTAAAAGAATTGTGGGATGCTTTAGACCACAAGTATAAAACTGAAGATGCTGGTGCCAATAAATTTTTGGCTGCTCAGTTCTTGAATTTCAAGATGGTGGACACTAAGACTGTTGTGAGTCAAGTCCAAGAACTTCGGTTGATCATTCATGGAATGTTGGCAGAAGGAATGATCCTTAGTGAATCCTTGAAAAGTTACCCCCTTTGTGGATGAACTTTAAAAATTATTTGAAGCTCAAAAGAAAGGAAATGTCATTGGAAGATCTGATCCTTAGACTTCGCATTGAGGAAGATAACAAGAAAAAGATTTCTGATGGTGTTGACATGAATGCTACTAAAGCAAATGTGGTAGAACATGGAAAAGGCAAGAACAAGAAGCCTATGCATGGGTCTAAGATGAGACCAAAAGGAGGAGTGACAAAGAAATAAAAGTTTCTTGGAAAATGTAACAACTGTAACAAGATGGGGCACAAGTCGTCCGACTGTAAATTGGCGAAAAAGAATAAGGGCAACGAAAAGAATGATGCCAACATTGTAGATGTCATCAAGAGAGATGTATCTGACATAGACCTTTGTGCTATGGTCTCTGATGTTAACATGGTGGATATCAATCCAAAATAATGGTTTCTAGACACAGGAGCCACAAGACATGTTTGTGGTAGTAAGTTTGCTTTTTTTGAGCTAACCATGAATGCTGGGGAGAAAGTTTACATGGGGAATCGAACTACCTCTGAGATTGAAGGTGTTGGAACTGTATGCCTGGAGATGATTTCAAGAAAAAAAGTCAAACTACAGAAGGTGTTGTATGTACCTGACTTGAGGAAGAATCTAATTTCTGGAACACTGCTTAGTCTGCATGGATTCAGGATGGTGTTTGAGTCCCACAAAGTTATTGTATCCAAAAAAGGTGTCTTTGTTGCGAAGGGTTATGTTAGTGATGATAGTTTATGGAAGATCTCTATAATGGCTATTAAGCCAGCAAAGAACATTAATGAGAATGCTTCTACTTCTGCTTACATCATTGAGTCTTCTAATCTATGGCATGGTAGATTATGATATGTTAATTATGATACATTACGTAGATTGATTAACTGAAATCATATACCCAAGTTTCATATAGATTCCAAACATAAGTGTGAAACTTGTGTTGAGGCAAAGTTAACAAGGTCATCGTTCCAATCAGTTGAAAGAAAAACTGAATCCCTTGAATTAATTCACACAGATGTATGTGATTTAAAGTTTTTTCATACAAGAGGCGGGAATAAATATTTTGTTACTTTCATCGATGAAAGTACAAAATACAGTTATATATATTTGATAAAAGTAAAGATGAAGCTATAGAGAAATTTATTCTCTATAAGCAAGAGGTAAAAAACCAGCTTAATAAGAAAATTAAGATGGCTAGAAGTGATCATGGTGGTGAATATGTAGAACTATTTGGTACTTTATGTGGTCAACATGGTATTATACATGAGGTCACTGCCCCTTATTCTCCACAATCCAATGGAATGGCAGAACGGAAAAACAAAACTTTAAAAGAAATTATGAATGCAATGTTAATCAGTTCTGGGTTGTCACAAAACATGTGGGGCGAAACCATATTATAGGCTAGTTACCTGTTAAATAAGGTACCCCGAAAGAAGGCTGAAAAGATGCCATATGAATTGTGGAAAGGTAAGATACCTTCCTACAAATACTTACAAGTGTGGGGGTGTCTCGCTAAGGTGGCTGCACCTTTACCAAAGAAAATGAAAATAGGTCCAAAAATAATTGCTTGTATTTTCATTGGGTATGCACAACACAGCAGTGCATTTAGGTTTCTTGTGTATAAATCTCAAAATCCTGATATTCACAAGAATACGATAATGGAATCAATAAATGCTTCGTTCTTTGAACTTGTATTTCCATTTAAATCCGAGGAATCTGAACCAAGTTCTATAAAAGGAGGATTGAATCAAATTAGTCAAAATTAAGAAGAACTTGAAGAAGTTCAGGAATAGCCCAGACGTAGTAAAAGGTTAAGGACAGAAACATCTTTTGGACCAGATTTTCTGACCTACATGATCGAGGGTGAACCCCAAACTTACAAAGAAGCTGTAAGTTCCACGAAGGGTCCTTTATGGAAAGAAGCCATAAAGAGTGAAATTGATTTCATCGTGTATAATCATACTTGGGAGCTGGTGGATCTTCCTCTGAGATATAAACCTTTAGGCTCCAAGTGGGTTTTCAAACAGAAAATTAAACCAGATGGAACAATTGATAAATACAAGGCCAGACTTGTAATAAAAGGATACAAATAACAAGAAGGCTATGATTACTTTGATAGTTTATCGAGAATAAATTCTATAAGATTGATTTTTGCAATCGCCGCATTGCGCAATCTTAAAGCCCACCAAATAGACGTAAAAATTGCTTTTCTTAATGGAGATCTTGACAAAGAAATCTACATGGAACAATCCGAGGGTTATGTAGCTCCTGAACAAGGATATAAAGTGTGTAAATTGGTAAAATCTCTATACGGACTTAAACAAGCATCCAAATAGTGGCATGAGAAATTTGACCATATCATGATGACCAATATATACAAAATCACTGAGTGTGACAAGTGTGTCTACGTGAAAATTACAGAATAATGATATATAATTTTATGTCTGTATGTAGATGACATACTAATTGTCCGCAGCAATGATCGAATGGTAAAATCTACCAAAGACATACTAAACTCAAGATTTGATATGAAAGATATGGGTTTGGCAGATGTAATTTTAGAAATTAAAATTATACGATCGTCAAATGGTATCACATTGAGCCAATCACACTATGTGGACAAGATTCTTGACAAATTCAATAAAGATGATTCAAGTTCTTCTAGAACTCCAATTGATATAAGTCTATATTTGCAAATAATAAAGGAGAGAGTATTGCTCAAATAGAATATGTTAGAGTGATAGGCAGTCTTATGTACCTGATGAGTTGTACAAGGCCAAACATTGATTATACTGTGAGTGTATTGAGCAAATTCACGAGTAACCCTGGAAGTGATCATTGGAAAACAATCACTAGAATACTAAGGTACTTAAAATATACTCGTGACTATGGGCTACATTATAGCAGAGATCCTATTGTCTTAGAATGATACACTGATGCAAACTGGATCTCTGATATACTAGACTCCAAAACTACTAGTGGATATGTCTTCACTATTGGAGGTGGAGCAGTTTCTTGGAAATCTTTGAAATAAACTGTCATAACCAGATCCGCGATGAAATCTGAGTTTGTAGCATTGGATAAATGCAGTGAAGAGGATGAATGACTACAAAATTTCCTGGAGGATATTTTAGATTGGCCTAAACCTGTGCCAGCAATATACATATATTGTGATAACCAATCTACAATTGGTATAGCAATGAATGTTCTATACAATGGCAAGTCGAGGCATATACATCGTCTACATAACTCCGTTAGACAACTGATCTCAACTAGAGCTATCACTATTGACTTTGTAAGGTCAAAGGATAACATTACGGATCTGCTAACCAAAGGATTAAATGGAGATCAAGTTGAAAAGACATCGAGAGGAATGGGACTTAAGCCCGTTATAAAATAAGGTCGGTACAAAGGAAACCCAACCTAGTTGATTGAAAATCCCAAGATCTAGGTTCAAAAGGACAACCTAACTGTAACGACCTTGGTGTTTCACTGTGGGGCTAAACCCCTGCCTATTCCTATGATGAAACAGTGAAATCCGTAGGTAAAGGCTAAGCATATTTGCTTTTAATGATCCT
>JAOWBN010208714.1:0-14110 GCA_028565015.1 Pinguicula moranensis | reverse complement strand
TTAAACAAGGTCCCGGGGTCTCGAGCAACTCCCACTCCATGGTATGCATCTGGGATCATGTCATAGGCAACCAGGATCACATCAGTCCCTCTCTATTCAAAAGGATTTGTCCTCAAATCCTGACCTGTATCAAACGGAAATCCATAAGTGATATTTAGTTTTGCACTATTATCATACTCACCTGGTGGACCAAGTTTGTTGGTCGTGTCATGACTCATCCTTACCGGTTCAAACTCCTCAAATGCCTTTGTAGTTGACCAAGGTATGACCAAACTATTCAGCTTTATGCATTGAAAGCCCCTTTGACTCCTACTTGACTCTTGGAATGGCTTGATGCTCCTTGAACATGAGGAGTTATAATCAGTTGGGTCTTTTTCTCTTGAATGAAATCGTACGAATTTCCATGTGGTACTCACACATGCATGGAACTCCATGTGGGGACTTTGATCGTACACTCCTTTTCGGGCTTCAAGCATTTACTGCGAGGAAGTATCCGACCATATCAAGCATAGCCTTGCGTGCATTGATTTTGTAAAGGCCACATGAGGTTGAAGGAGCTCTTCAAAAGGATTTGTCTTAAATCCAGACCTACATCAAACACAAAACGTTTAGTAACTTCAAAAATTTGATAGTCACCGTACTCACCTTGTAAACTAAACTTGTAGGTCTTCTCGTTGAAACGGGCCACCACATATTCATCAACCCAAAGTAGGGAGTTTTTTTGCCATTTTACAGTCCTTGGGTGGACCTGCTCCCAATCGTTCGGTTCAAACATTATTCTTCTAAATCCCGAGTTGAATTGCTGATTAAATGAAGTTTTCCTGCTTTCAATTTTAAACCATCCCCGTTCATGCACTAGCCTCCTGAATTTTGTCATCCCTTTGCCACCTATACTCAAGTATACACTCGAAGATAAAGTAGACAAAGCCTAATATCTTAAGGGTTGATAAATAATTCCAATGGAGGAACACATATTTAAGAATTCATCACTCGGCACATGTTGCTCGCATGTTATCATATGAGGTCCAATGGAATTATCATGCGAAATTCCTAGATCTTTAGCCATACCATAATGATCTATCAAGCCACTCCTATGAAACTCTCTTTCAAGCCATGAACACATTGGCATGTACAAGGTAATTTCCCTAAATAAGAATCCCTTATGCTTCGTGAACTTTTCATACATCATTTATCCTCGTGCATTGATTATGTTGCCAAAATCAAGACCTTGAGCATACCAATAATGAATGTATTCAAAATCAAACCATTGTGTATCTAAAAACGAAATTAAAGTGCACCTTTTTGACAATGCATCATTTACCACATTTTCCGTACCTTGTTTAGAACACAAACTCACGCCTTCACGGCCGTACCTTGTTCCAATCAACTCATCTATTTGTTTTGGACGTGTCTTCACCTCCCCGTGTATGCTCCTATACATCGATCGGTCTAGAAACAATGCTCCAAATATGAAATCAATGTGGTCTTCATTCTCACAGATTAGAAACAGATCATGAACTGTTTCCCATGGAAGGATACCTTCACCCCCCTGCAAAAGATAAACAAATTTGCTTGGTAGGACCCTAGCAAATTTATTAGAATGAGGGAAGGTCTCTTTGTACACTTGAAATCAAGGGAAAATGTGAAAGTAAAGCTCTCTCGATCTCACTATCGAGAGCCATGCTTGTACGCCCATATTCCTTGACAAACATCTCATCTACTCGAGCGGGCTGACGTGGGCTACATGCTTCCGGAATGAGATCACTATAGTGCTCGATACCTTGAATTGGAGGCAATTCAAAGGTGAGTTCATCGAGTAGAGCATCTTGAAAATCCTGCAAAGGAGAAACAACTTCGCTCGGCAAAGAACCGACGAGATTGTTAGTAGAGAAAATAATTTTGTGTTCATCACACCGCTCATTTTTTTCCTCTCCTCTCTCCTCTACTTTTCCACTCACTTCTTTTTTTCCACTCAAATTCTTTTCACTCTTGAATTCTTTCTCTTTTTCGCCCAACTCACTTTTTTCTCATCCTCTTTTGTTTCTTTCTTTTCATTTTTGACTTCTTTTTCTCTCTTTTGTTTTCCTCACTATCTTTTCTCTCACGCTCTTGTTTTTCTCTTTCATTCAAATCTTGCAAGATGGCGTCTACCCATTTTTCTGTGGAGTCAGAGATGTAAGTGGTCGTGGGTTTGACATTGTTCAATTTGGCTTCCTTAGAGGGTGATTTCTTGGTGGTCTGACCCTGAGGCCTCCACCTCTCTAGTCGATCAAGTTGTTCATTGATCGTTTCCTCTATTTGCCTCCTTGGTAGCCCATGTCTCGCCCTCGTGTGTGAGAGGTCATGATTCCTACGTACTTGGCCTTCTCTGGATGGAATTTGTGGAGCTTGCATTTTAATGGCATCCATCCGTTCGTGCATGCGTTGTACCCACAAAGTCAAGGCTTGCGCCTTTTGCATTTGTTCCGCTTGCGTAGACGTATGTCTGGGAGTCTTTTCTCCTTTTAACCTCACGGTACATTATGTGTATTCATGGGGGTGTACCTGCAAGAAAACATGTTAGAAATAAAAAGAACCACGCCGCTCGCTCACGGTGTTTCGGTCAATAAGGTCTCACACTCGTGTTTGCACTCAATTGGCTTTTTTCACTCGAATTAGCTCGCCACTCAAGCCTTTTTTCTCTCACGAGTCTCCTTGTGTCTTTTAACGACTCTCTTAGGAATCAATCCACAACTTTTCAAGTCTAGCAACAACTCACAAGAACCGGAACTCGATCTAAATTGGGTGGCCTTTAGAAGTGTTCACACGTAGACCTTTGAAGGGACAAAACAAAGACTAACCGAATGAAAAATAATTTTTCCCTATCTAGAAATAGCTCTCTTGCTGAATTGATTATTTCCACTTTTTTTTCTCTATTTTTTGTTGGTCAAGAGAGGCTTTTGATCTTCCTGACTCGACTAAATTTTTTTTTTTTTTTGAAAAATTCGGCCTTTGCCCCTTGCTTTTGACTTGACTTTCTTTTTTTTGTTTTGAAAAATTCAGCAAGGCTTACAATTTTGAGAATGAAAAATACATAAAATGAAAGATAGCTCTACTATAAGGAAGGGTGACCCTATGGCTATAAGGAGCCGTGAACCAACAATACCGAGAGTAGCCCAATGTTGCTCAAATCTGGCTTTGATACCAAATGATATGAATCTAGCCAAAAATATAACTAAACCCAATACCAATGATTGGTGGTTAAAGAGTATGATCGAAAATTATGCAAGTTGTCGAGTACCTGACCTGTCACCTATAAAAGAGGTGGGAACAAAGCCTACGTGTTTGGGGTGTTTCAAAATAAAGACTCCACCTATTGGAACCCTGAAGAGAACTTGTCTCAACCAAGAACCAAAGGATAAGTCTTGTTCGACGCCACTAAAACTCAAAACAAAGTAATAGATAAGTCGAGAATAAAGTCTATTAAAAGACTAGGAGAACTCAATGTCTTACAAAAGATTTAAGCTTGAAATTACAAAATGAACTACTTAGCTTTCGGCCAACACCCCCCCTTTTTATAGGCAAGGAGTCTCATAATTTATTAAATGAAATACATGCATGTAACTATGACATTTGTTGACCATGTCGTTTGGAGAACACGTTCGGCCACCCATCACTTGTTTTGGAGAATTCTCTTGTCCTTCAACATTCTTGACTTTTGGACTTTTGTGCCACCTTTAAAATCCACTTTGACAGTGCATTTGTACAGTTGTAGATTCATATCCGTGTCTATCATTTCTCATGACGTGGCTTTGGTCTTTGAATATTGGCATGCATGGAATCTAGAACGTGCATGGCCTTTATGATGGATTGTATGACATGGATTTCCACTTACTCCATTTGTACGTGTCCTCAATAGGTTTCTTGCAAGATTTTGCATGTACCTCACTTTGGACCAACACATGCCACGGACGTGCATGTCTTTCATGACTTCAACTTGGGCCATCCATGGTTTCACATGCATCTTCAATCCTTGGTTGTGTGAATGGTTCATGCATGGCTTCCGTGACTTCCATTTCGTGATTTCAATTCGAACGAAACATGAAGGATTAAATGGGTTCGGGTGCCCATGCATTTGGATTGTCGACCAGCCATTGTTTGAAGCCCATAGTTCTTGTATTAATCTCATAAGTCCATTTTTTACTTGTTCGGCCCATGATCTCATGATGGGTTGCTTGGTCGGCTTGTGAGAATCTTCCTTGCTTATCTCGGCTGCACCCGTGCTTACTTCGGCTCCTTGGGGATACGCAATCTGGATTGCATCAACAAAGCTCTGCAACAGGAGCAACCATCATCGACTGCCCTCACAAGCATGGGGCAAGTTAGCTCCCGAAAGGATACAAACATTCATGTGGATACTCTTACATGATCGAATACGAATAGTAGACAACCTGCTCACCAGAAGCATCAAGATTGATAAAGTGGTGCAACTTTGCATCACATGCGAACGACAGCTAGAAACAGCATCTCATCTATTTTTTCACTGCCAAAATGCGAAAGAAGTATGGACTGAGGTCAACGCATGGTTCAATCTACAATATGAAGGACAAGGAGATGCGGCAGATCAAATGGAAACCCATTTAAACCTTGTGACAACCAAAAAAGTTGCAAAGATTTGGAAGGTGGTGTGGCAAGCAACGGTTTGGTGGACTTGGATTGAAGACAATTGATGCGAAAACAGAGGCAACACAAGGAATAAATTGGATAAAAACAAATGTGTGATATTGGCTCACAACACATAAGTTAAACACTAAAGGCACGTACATCAACTGGCAACGAGAACCAAGACATTGCTGCAACATCGATTTTCATAATACAAATTAGATAGAAACCTCACCTTCTGTATTCCAGAGCATATCAAAAAGAGGAGAAAGCAACCATAATGTAGATACACGACACTGAGGCATAGCCCACTTTTGTACATGCTTTTCACAACTTTAATTCAATACAAGTATTGACCTATATAAAAAAAAGGGTTATACATTGATTATATAGTGACGACGCGAGTTGTCCCAGTGGCTAGACATCAAACCATTCTGACATGCCAACAGGTTGGGTGTTCGAAACCCACGAGGCTCCAACTCTGCGTTGTCACCAATGGGATTAGTCGGGTTGGATCCTCTTGCTGTCGTTCTACCCCAGCGGCAGGCTCTGCCCGGATACCGAAGTAGGGTCCGATTTCTGAAACTACCTACCCAAAAAAAAACATTGATTATACAGTCCACCCATTTAGATCAATTTCTTTGGAATAATCCATTAACCACGTATAAATTCAGCTGTGATGTTCTGAACCAAAGGCTAGACGAACCTCTCAATATTCATGTTTACTAAACCAATAACCAAAGCCAAGGTACTAAAAAGGAACCAGTCGCTTTGCTTTAAACTAAAATCAATCTACATATTCCACTTTGTCACAAATCCAAGATGGGTTCCCAATGCAAGGAGGGAAGACAGACAACTACGAATATCTCTTGATATTATGTCATTTCTCATTCGCCAAATGGCCCATACAACACAGCCATAAGGCCCTCCACAACTTTCTTTTTCCTTTTGTTCGGATCAGACCCATATGCATTTTTAGATTGGTTTCAGCTACCCAATAACCAATGTATTTCAATCTGAACCAATCATATATATAGGACAAGATATTATACGCCAACTCACATGTGAAAAAAGGTGAGCATAAGTATCTATCTGTTGCAACAGAGTCCGCACAACTTTTGTCCTCGGGAGAGCCCTACGTTGCCAATTTGTTTTCGTAGGCAATCTATCTTGTAATAGCTATAGCTTCCAATTTCCATCCAAAAGATGAGACCTTCAAGGGAGCTAGGTTTCGCCAAACCGTCTTCAACATCTGATTCAACGGGCAAGTGTTCACTTTGTTTTGTGTCAATGCCGTATAAGAAGAGGTTACTGTGTATTGCCACTTTGATCTAAGCTCCACCTCCAACCATCTTCTCCATCAGTGATTTTCTTCAATCACTGTTTGGTCCGCCTCCTCCCGCAATAGATCTCGCTGCCAAGACCACTCTAAGACCTTCTTCCAATTTTTCAGCTTTTGTGATAGTGGTGCATTGTTGGTTCATTGTCACCTGGAGTAGTCTCTGCTTTATCAAGCCCTGCAGCTCAAGTGGTGAGAACTACACTTCACAGGGTCGTAAAACGACAATGACCTCCTTATATAATTATAAGGGTAAGGCCGCGTACATCAGACCCCCAGACCCCAACTTAATTGAAAATATACTGGGTAAAGTTGCGTTTTTGTCTAGCTAGAAGCGTGTATTTCCCCATCTCTTACTCTTACCACCCTTACTACGCTTTCGTCAAAGTCAAACCATAGTTTTAGACCACACATTATTGAATTTGAAAATAATCAATCCACCAAGTATGTGCTTTATTTGATCGGCGTCTCACTGTTCGGCTCGTCACCGACTGCGCCTATCATTATAATATTCCTTTATGCCCTATTTTCATGATTTTTTTACCATGCGAATAGAAAGTGAGTTATTGGATTTACCATGGCATTCATTAAGCTTTGCATAAATGTGAACAGGCATAAAAGCTCAAATGGTAAAGAATCCTGCTAAAGCATGGAATGGAAGCATTCCAAGTCTTACCGTACACATTAAATCATAGTGGTGAATTGAAACATCCCTCAAAGAAGAAGCTTAATGAACAACGGGAAGTGAGTGAACCTCAATCCGAGCCTTCCATATCTGGGATTAATTTCTAACCCAAAAAAATCATTTCTTGCAAGCTATTCTACGCCTTGTTAACACGGATTTTCTGCCTTTCAAGTTCCTGCAGAGAGTTAAAAAGAGCGTCAATATAGGATGTCAGGGAACCAAGAATGTGGAATGGAGAACATTGATTGATAGAGAAGAAATAACAAGCGAACTTACTGTGTTATTAAGAGCTGATATGGCGGATTCAACATCCTCTTCGGACGCGAATGAAACAAAAGCATATCCACTGGATTTGGAGGTGCCCGGAACTCTAGAGACCTTCGCGCTAACGACATTTCTGTTCTCAGCAAAGAAGTTTTTAAGGATGTCCGTCGTTACTGTCTTCGCAAGATTGCCAACATAAACCTTGTGGGGACTGTCCACAAATTGAGATTCTTCAGCTTGAAGAGACTGATCCAAGGACACCAGAGGTTTCTCTGTTACATTTACTTTTATCTTCCGTCCTCCAACTTCCTAACAAAACAAGAGTTTTGAAAGTGATCCATATCAACTGAGGAAAGTAGATACGAAGCCAAAAGTCACAATTGCACACCTAAAGAACTCAACAGTTTTTTAGCTCATAAGTAACTCACTGTGCCATTTAGCTTTTCGGCAGTAGAATTGGCATCCTCCGTAGACTTCATGGTTACAAAGGCAAATCGACGGCTCCTTCCAGAGTACTTGTCATACATTACCTAATCACAAACAGAGAAATTTAGCGTCATGTTGCATTATAAAACATGATGCTGAGGTAAAGCATTTCCATCTATTTAGGCACATATTTGGAGGATTGGTTTTAAGCAGTTAGCAATGTTTCAACAGAACATATCATTGCAGAGGATTCTTCTCTCAGAATTGAAGGGCAGAAACTAGGAACACAAGCTGAAGTCTAATTTGGCCACAAGAAATCAAATTCCCAGATTCCCATTGTTATGGCAATAAACATCAGTAACAAGAAAGACTAAACTGAAATTTGATCTCGCTACTGAGCAGTAAAGTGCATTAATAAATAATCCTGAAAAAGCATTTATTGCACGAGATGTTCAGTGGTAATGTCATAGCCATCGTGTACTTTACATTCACCCACTCAAGATACCTATCTATTTGGGCACAATGTCGATTGATACGTGGATTAGTCTGGTAAGGCCCTAACGGGTCGACTGGGATACCGAGTAAGTGGTCATCAGGGTTGTGGTCCATTGGTTTAGGGTCTTTGAGAAACCGATCAAAATGCACCTTATCAAAAAAAAAAAAAGATACCTATCTATTTCATTCATAGGCATTTCATAGGGTAACATTTCCCTTCCCGAACAACAAATTAACAGAACAAAATAATGGCAAAAAACTAAACTATTAACTGAAACCCAATTCTCAGAGTAATAACTTCAAACACCCAGTAACCACAATAATCATCAAAGCCAAGAAGTTTGAACACCCGAAAATGACCTCGGCCTTCTCGACGCCGCCATGCTCTTCAAAGATTTTCTGGAGCTCCTCATTGGTAACATTCCTCGGAATGTTTCCCACGTACAATTTTCTCGCAGCCGGAGAAGCAGGGTCCGCCGTAGCTACAGAAGTGTCCGCCGCAAGAGCATTGAGTAAGCTTCCCGAAGTAAATTTAAGAGGGATAAATGGCGTCTTTGGGCTCAGGAAAATGAGTTTTTGATTATGGGACTTGAAAGATTTAGTGGGTTTATGCAAGAAATTCGGGGAAATTAGAGATGAAGACGAGTAACAAGAAGAGAATGTAGCCATTTTGTTGAAGAGCACAGAGCGAGACTTCTGGAGACGGGATGTTGGGAATTTTATCCGGTGTAGGGTGCACTTGATAGGTGTAGGGTGCACTTCATATTCTACTATTTATCCTTTAAATTATAAATTTTGCTGAAAATACATGTAAATATATAAATATGTATTGATGATAACCTTTTCAAAATTATATCTTTTATAATTGTTGTTCCTAAACTTCTATGTATAGAGAACTCTAATGAAAATAAGAGATACGTTTTTGACAACGATCCTAAATCTCTTTTCTTTTCTCTCGGTTTCTTGATATTACAACACGTTATCAGCACGAATTTGCTCTTTTCCACGATTTGCTCTTTTCCACGATTTGCTCTTCTCCAGGTTCTTCATTATCTACGATAAAGCATATCTACCTTGTTATATTTATTATACAGTAGAAATGCATGATCTACATGTTGATTCAAGATCAAGCAAGAAATCTATGATTACACATAATCATTTTCTCTTTCCATCCGATATAGGTCTGACGAGAATAAAAAACAATTTCTCCCTCTTTGTTTTTCTTTCGTTCAATCCCTTTCCTTCCCTGTCGAGAAACCAAACATATTGTGGACAACAACAAACACATAGAATCTGCCATTTGATAAAGCTCATAACCTTTAAAACATCAAGAAATTTATAAAATATAATCTTCATCTTTGTTGCTGAGAATGATGTCATTTGCATGTCATTACACCTTGCAGACACTTTTTTTTTGATAAGTACACCGTGCAGGCACTTGCGCTGCATTGATATTAGGGGGTGTTTTGCGCAGACCCTCTTATGCTTATAATTGGATTATAAGAACTTTTTTTGAAAAAATGAAGAGTTATTTTTTGCGGGAAAGGTGATTATAAGAAGATTATAATTTTAAGAAGGCTGCGCAAAACAGGGCATTAATAGATGTACTTTTTGTGGTTACTCATAAAAATGCATAGGAGAAATTAGTTCGCCCAGAAAATTCTAACGGAAATTTGCCATAATTAATTCCCCTAATTATGATATTAACTTACGTATTCCCTCAATTAATTACTTTAATTTGCTAAGGGAATAAATGGAATTATTCCCATAAAATTACATAGACGTGAATGGTGTTTATAGAATTTAATGGCCATAAATAGGTGAGTTATGAAAAATAAAGTGTAAAAAGAATTAATTGTCAACACAGATGTAATTCTTTTGATTGTAAAGAGATTTATTTTTGCTGGGTTGGTATAGCCTGTAACATGCGCCATTAAACTCTTTTTCCTCGTCAGTTTTTTTTAAGGCCATGGTCATCTTTCTTCACCTTTCGGATTTCCCTTTTAAGGCCATTGATTAGGATTGAGCAGATAGAGGGCAAATGAGGAAAATAAATTAGATGAACATCACATTTTTCTTTTATTATTTTTGTATCTGATACTCGATCAGTATATCTGATATCTTGATCTCGGAAAAAAAACATAAGAATAAAATCATAATTTCATGATTTCTTTATTTACATAAACTTTATATTTGATGCAAATAATAAAGTGCACATATGCTTACTAGAATATTTTCATGTTATAAAAATGACACATCTTGCGAAATTGGACTTTAATGCATTAGATATTTTTGGAGCAAATTTCTTATCATGGTTTCTGGATGTGAGATCCACCTAGAGGAAAAAACTAAGGTGAGACGATTAAAGCTTAAAATAAAGCAACACCACAAGATCGAACCAAAGCATTTATCTTCTTGAGGTATCATATCCACGATGAACTCAAAACAGAATACCTGATAATAAAAGACCCGTTAGAATTATGCACAAATCTACAAAAACGATATGGACACTAAAAATTTGTGCTACTACCTAAGACACGATATGATTGGACCCACAAGCGCCTCCAGGACTTCAAGTCCGTTAGTGAGTATAACTCAACGTTATTTAAAATAACTTATGTTCAGAAGTTATACAACAGTACCGAGAGCGAAAATTTACTGAGTATTTAGAACTCATTTCATGCCTTCTGGTGGCCGATCAAAATAATACACTGCTCCTGAAAAATCACCAAGATAGACCCACCGGGTCTAAGCCATTTTCAAAAGCAAATGGTTTACATGTCCAACGGCAAAATTGTTAAGGACAATATCGAGGAGGCAGATGCAAGCATTCTCATGGGCGTTACTCAAACAGAGGGAGAGGCAGACAAAATATTGATAATGTGCCCCCAAGGAAAACAGGTGGGCCATAGCACACACCTGAAAATATGAGTCCAAGTGTTACCGTTGCGGTAAAAAAAGGTCATTGGTCCAAAATATGTTGGTCTAGTAAAAGAGTTGTTGATGAATATCCAAAATAGGCTAGCTGAATTATTCATTAAACGC
Organism: Pinguicula moranensis; assembly: GCA_028565015.1. Taxonomy (NCBI): domain Eukaryota; kingdom Viridiplantae; phylum Streptophyta; class Magnoliopsida; order Lamiales; family Lentibulariaceae; genus Pinguicula; species Pinguicula moranensis. The sequence continues at coordinate 3,215 of JAOWBN010208714.1, read as the reverse complement.
ATACAATTGGTTGCTAGACTCTTACTTATGAAATCTAAATTTCTAATTTCAGCATGGGGATATGCGATTATACATGTTGCATCACTTGCTAAATATAGACACAGTGCTTCTGATCCTTACTCCCCTTATCAGCTCGTATCGGGTAGAGTCCCGAACATATTATTCTTATGAATTTTTGGTTGTGCAGTTTATGTACCCGTTGCACCAACGCAGAGGACCAATATGGGTCCTCAACGTAGGTTGGGAGTTTATGTTGGCTTTGAAACACCTTTGATTCTAAGATATTAAGAACCTCTGACGGTTGGTGTCTTTTCGGCATGTTTTGACGATTGCCATTTTGATGAGTCTATATTCCCACCATTAGAATGAGCAAAACATGTGCCTGAAGCACTAAAAGACATAATATGGCATAATCAATAATTATCCCATCTTGATCAACGATCAAATGATTGTGAACTAGAAGTTCAGAGGATAATTCATTTGCAGAATATCGCAAATCAATTGCCGGATGCATTTACAGACAGCCAATTGGTTGTAAAATCTCACATACCAGCTATCAATGCCCCTATAAGAATTGATGTCCTAGAAGGACAAAATACCAATAAAGCATCAAATGAATCTACACAACGCCTGAAGCGTGGTAGACCTGTTGGTGCGAAGCATAGAGTTCCTCGAAAGAAAAGATCCCCACTAGAAAATGTGAATCATAATGATCACCAATCTCATGCAGATATAATATCCAATGACTCTTCTGAAACTACCCTTCATGAAAAGGAAGCTCCAGATGAGGAACCTAATGAAGATGATCAGGTACCTGATAACAATGAGATCTCAATTCACTATGTATTATCAGGAGAGGTTTTGGATAGAAAGAAAACTATTGTTGACAATATTTTTGGGTATAAAATTGCTTTAAATTTAATCAAACGTGAAGATGAAACAGAACCACACTCCGTCGAAGAATGTTGACGTCGAAATGAATGAACAAAGTGAAAAGAAGTAATAGAATTAGAACTGAGCACGCTCAAAAAATGCAAGGTCATCGGGCCCATTATTCAAACACTCAATGATGTTAAACCTGTTGGATAAAAGTGGGTATTTGTTCGAAAAGGAAACAAATATAATAAAATTGAGCACTACAAAAGTACGCCTTGATGCATAGGGCTTTTCCCAAAAACCCATAATTGATTATGATGAGACATATTCTCTGGTCATGGATGCAATTACATTCCAATTTTTGATTAGTTTAGCATTATCTGAAAGATTGGAGATGCGATTAATGGATGTTGTTATAATCTGTACGGACCATTTGATAAAGAAATTTATATGAAAATCCTAGAAGGATTTAAGATGCCTGCGAAATCTTGAGGAAAACAAAAGAATATCTCTACTCCATTAAATTCCAAAAATCATTATCCAGATTAAAAATAATCGGGTCGGATGTGGTATTATCGATTGAGTGAATAATTTGTTCATCTATATTTATCAAGAAAAACACATATGGCTTTGCTATAGTTGCAATCTATGTAGATGACTTAAATCTTTGACGGAGTATCATATATCAATGTCATAGGTGAACTAATTTATTTTGCAAATTGCACGACATCAAACATAACTTTTTCAGTCAATCTCCTTGCAAGATATAATGCCACTCCGACTCGCAGACATTGGAATGATATCAAGCTATCCTCTACTATTTAAGCAACACCATGGATTTGGGATTATTTTATAAACATGATATTGAATCATAATTAATGGGATAGGCACATGCGACTATCTTTCTCACCTACATAAGGGAAGATTTCAGAGAGGATACATTTTCACCTATGGTGGTACCGCGATTTCATGAAGATCCACCAAGTAGAAATTGATGGCTACATCATCCAACAACTCAAAGATTATTGCAATACATGAAGCAAGCAGTGAATGCGTTTGGTTGAGGACAATCATTCAACATATCCGTAGAGCGTGTGATATATCCCAAATCTCATATGTATCGACAATATTACATGAAGATAATGCTGCTTGCATCACTCAACTCAGAAGAGGATGCATCAAAAGTGACAGAACAAAGCATATATCGCCGAAGTTCTTCTACACACATGAATTGCATACCAATGGAGAAATCAACACCAAACACATTAGATAAAGCGACAATTTAGCAGATTTATTTATGAAGTCATTACCTAAAATTGAATTTCAACAAATTACATCTGGTATGGGTATGAGACATCTCAAAGATGTTTGAAACATACTTTTGAGTGGGAGAAACAATGCACAGTTATACTATTTTTTCTTCGCTTAGGATTTTTCCCACACAATTTTCCTAAGTAAGGTTTTAACGAGGCGACTTTTGGCATACTCTTGAATCTAGAAGAATTTAATGAGAAGACTATAAAACATCCCCACTCAAGGAGATTACATAATTGTATATAAATATGTCTCGATCATGATCCTTTCTATATAGATAAATCTAATACACAGACTTTTTACAAGAGTTTTAACATTTTCTCTTTTCTTTTTTCTCTCCTAGATTCTTAAAATTACAACAAACTGATATTAGTGGCAATGTCCCCATCCTCCCAAACTTAATTTTTAAATATAGTTTATGTATATTAAAAAAAATAGTTTTGCCCCAATTTAGATTGATATTTTGCCCTATCTTACATCCCAAACCTATTTGTGTAGTAGGACAAATGAGCGAAAACATAAAGAACACAAGGAATTACATCGTGATTCGGCAAATGCCTATTGAACTCAAATCAATAAAGTTCTATGCACCCCCTTTCTACTAGTACTTTTCGGGGTTTTAAAAACATAATATGGAGCTCCCAAAATACCCAAGAAACTACAGAAATGATGTAGCGCACTAATAATTGGCGAACTAATAGCGCACTAATGAGCGGAAAATACCAAAATACCTTCATGTTGAACACCGTACAAAATTCAACACGGGATATATTGGTATTTTTCGCCCATTAGTGCACTATATTAGTGCGTTATATCAGTTCTCAAAAAACTAGGAGACACTTACCACTATAACCTGTGCACAAGAGCGGGCCGAGGGGGGCCAGGGAGGGCCCTAGCCCACCCTGCCTCTAGCCCTATCCTGGGGCTAGACCCCCTCAATTTTTGGTCCCTCTTCGAAATTTTGGGCTAGGTCAGTCATGGCAGGTACAAACAAGGTTTTTGCAGTGCCTGCTTTAAAAACCTGC
>JAOWBN010208703.1:0-14111 GCA_028565015.1 Pinguicula moranensis | reverse complement strand
CTCCAAGGTCACACGGTTGTCGAATCTAAGAAATCCTTTAGCCTGACTGGTTTCCTTCGGGAGAGGAAGATTCGTACCATTGTGAGATCCTTGGGATTTGAAGTTGTTGAAGATCTTGAAGACAATCATGGGAGGTAATTCTTGGTTACTTTATTTGTTGAGTTATTTCTGTATTTGTGAATCCTCTCCAACACAAGTTGTTTTCTCATCTTGCACTTCAAAATCATAGCATCCATCCTGGTTAACTGATTTGTTGCTAGTGTCCAGCAGAGTTGCATCTGATACCTGATCCTTCAACATCCCCTCCTCAAGTTGAGCATTCCAAAGGAACAACTTGGACAGAATGAGATGAAATGTATTAGCTTGAAGAGCCTTAGTAAAGACGTCCGCCAATTGCAGCCGAGAAGAAACATGTAGAGGAGAAACAAGACCTGCTTTGTACTGCTCTCGAACCACATGACAATCAATTTTTATATGCTTTGTTAGTTCGTGGAATACAGGGTTGACTGTGATGGCAATAGCAGCTTTATTATCACACCAGAGAGGCACTTGTCGAGGAAGCAACACCTGAAAATCATAGAGCAAAGCTGACAGCCATTGTAGTTCTCGAACGGTAGAGGCCATTGCCCTGTACTCAGCCTCGGCAGAAGAGCAATAAATGGTAGCCTGTTTCTTGGCCTTCCAAAATATGAGACCAGAACCAAGGAAGATGCAGAAGCCAGTGAGAGACCGCCTGGTATTGCGACAGTTGTCCCAATCTGCATCACTAAAAGCAGTGAGATGCAGGGTGGAAGAGGCAGGATAGAACATGCCTAAACCAATGCTACCAGAGAGATAACGCATGACATGTTTAGCCGCCTTCCACTGAGAGTCATGCGGACTAGTAACAAACTGACTAAGCTGCTGGATGGCAAAAGACAAGTCTGGCCGTATGTAATTCAAATATAATAGGCGGCCTATGACCCGCCTGTACTTCTCTGGATTGTGGTAGACTGCAGAAGTATCTTGATCCAAGGCTACGAACTTCAGATCCCTAGGTAGAGGTGTTGTTGTGGCTGCACAATCCTGGATGTTAACCTCTTGCAGAAGATCTCGGATATACTTTTGCTGACTGACATAAAGACAATGGCCAGATCTAGCAATCTCCATTCCTAAAAAGTATTTTTCTTCACCAAGATCATTAACGGTGAATGCTTTGTCCAAATATATCTTCACTCGAGCTAGAACTGCATTACTAGACCAGTGAGTAGCACATCATCAACGTACACCAAAAGATAAAGTGGAGATTCAACTTGATGCAGCCAAAAAAGACAAGGATTCGAGGCAGAGTGCCAAAACCATAGGCTTGCAGCTTTGTGGTAAAATCTTGATTCCTCTGCCGGGATGATTGCTTAAGGCCATATAAAGACTTCTTTAGCCTGCATACTTGACCCTTGGCAACCTTACTATACCCTGGAGGGGGATACATGTAGGCCTCATCATCCAAAGTGCCATGGAGGAAGGTGCTATTAACATCAAGCGGCTGAACTGCCCAGCCGTGATGAGCAGTAGTGCAAACAGCACTCTTACCATAACCACCTTGGCAACCGGACTAAAAATCTCATTGAAGTCCTCTCCCTCCACCTGAGTGTACCCTTTCGCTACTAGCCTTGCTTTGTACCTGTCTACAGTGCCATCTGGATTACACTTAACTCTACGAGCCAATTGCCCCCTTGTCAATTGGGAACTGAGTAAGTATCGTTGTTTTCTAGGGCCTGAAGTTCTGTATTCATTACTTCAATCCACTTATGATTGTTCCTAGCCTGATTAAAATGTTGAGGCTCATTGACAGTGGACAGATTGGCTATAAACTGTAAGAACTTGCCAGCAAAAACACAGGATGAAACTGAAAGAAAAGAAGAGTTCGTTGAAGCATCTGCACAGCTAAATGAAGTGTGGAAGTCTTCCAACCACAGCTGGTTTTCTAATTCTGTGGCTCCATCTCAAAGGTTCATTTCCATCATGGGAAACCGACATTACAGAGGACAGATTAGGAAGTGAAAGAGACTAATCAACTGTGGCAGGCAGAACATCTAGTGTGTCAAATGATGAAGAGACTGAAGGATCAGGGTCATCAAGATCTCTGGATGTATTGCCAAGATCAACACTTCTAATACAATCAGGATCAGCATTGTCAGCTGGAAATTATGGCAGAGGAGACTCCTCCTAACACACCTCCCAGGCCAGGTAAAACATATTCATGAAAGACCACCTCTCTGGAAACAATAACCTTCTTTAGATGTGGTACATAGATCTTATACCCCTTCTGATGCTGTTGATATCAAATAAAGATGCCTTTGAAGGCCCTGCTATCCAACTTGTCTCGCTTAGGACTCATTCATCACAAAACACTTGCTGCCAAAGACTCTGAGCAAACTGAGATCTGGTTTGCGATAAAAAAGAATCTCATATGGGGACTTCCATCCAAGAACTCTACTTGGCCAGCGATTGAGAAAAGTGGCTGTCAGGATGGTTTCTCCCCAAAAATCCTTCGAGAGTTTTGACTGTATCAACAAGGCTCGAGCTAAATGAAGTGTGGAAGTCTTCCAACCACACAGCTGGTTTTCTAATTCTGTGGCTCCTTCTCAAAGGTTCAGTTCCATCATGGGAAACCAACAGGACAGAGGACAGATTAGGAAGTGAACCGAAACAAATAAGTCCAAGTGCATTTACTACAATCATCCACCACTGTCAAAAAGTAATGACAATTTTGAAGAGAAGGTTTCTTGTATTGACCCCATACATCCATGTGCACCAAGTCAAAACACCTTGCTGCCCTGCTATTACTGTCTGGAAAAGGCAGCCTACACTGCTTAGCTAATGTACACACATCACAAACAACTTCTTTATTATTTAGCATAGAATACAATGCAGGAATACCAAGATGTTGAAAGACATCCATAGAAGGATGACCTAATCTGTTGTGCCAAACATTTGCATCAACAACTGCACAAGCAGAATGCTGTTGTGTCTTATCTTTATTATTATGAAAGTATAAAAAAGATGCCAAGTCAAAAAGTGAGTAAACACTATCTCGGAAGTTACTAATGGTTGATGAACTGAAAGAATTATCCTTGAGGACCCTTCCCACTGCCAGAAGCTCACACGTCTTAAGGTCTTGCACAGGACAAAAATTAGGCAGGAAGCTGAACCCTACAACTGGTGTCTGCATCAATTTCCTTACTGACAGCAGGTTATATTTAAAGGTGGGAAGAAACAAGAAGGATTGCAGCTCCATGTTGCCATGAAGAGTGACATCTCCCTTGCATAGTACAGACTTGATGCTCCCATCAGGAAGCCACACTGGTGTGAACTCAGGAATGCTAACAACATTATGCATCAGCCGAATATTTGTGCACATGTGACTTGTGGCACCAGTATCCAAAATCCAATCCGAACCTGAAATATCAGCATGTTTAAGAGCAACAAGTGTAGAATAGATTGTGGTACCTCGCCAAAGTGCGCCATATTTTCAAGTGATTTGTCTTCTCCATCCGCAACTCCTTTTCCTTTTGACAGCCTGTGCAGTTCCTTTTGCATTTAACCAATGATCCCATACAAGTTTGTCATGTCATCAGTCTTACTGAAATCCAGTGGTGGTGTTGCTTCTCAGTAACCACAAACTGATTATAGAAGGAGCTATAGGTTTAGAAGGAAGATAGGGAGATTGCCAAGTTGAAGTCACTATTGTAAATTTCTTTGCCCCTTTACCCAGAACGGCTGAGAAGGAGATTATGGGAGGAATGGCTATTGAAGAAATGTTCAAGTAAATATCAAAGATGGTGCATTTGTGGGGATTTCAACACTATAACTCAAGTGGATCAGAAGATAGGAATGTCTACTGTCAGTGATAATGAATGGCAAGCATTCAGGCAATTCATTGAAAGGGAAGACCTAATTGACAATACCATGGCCAAACCTAAAAAATGAAGTAGGAATATGGACAGTCTCTAATCATGTGGCCATCACTGTAAGCAACCAAGAGACAAATTGGGGAAAGAATCCTTTCTGGGCCAGTTTGGTAGCGAGATAACTTTTAGATACTGTAGTCACATAAGGTAAGATTTGAGTCAATTCTGTAAAAGGGAAAGGATCAATGATTGATCTTTCCCTTAAATCTCGAGATACTTTCTTAGCTCCGTAGTTGTTTCTCTTATAAAAATTGTAATCATGAACACAAATAATCAAGAAAAATTTAACGAATTTAAGTGTTCAATTTCTCCAAATTATCATGGTATGAGAGTCGGTTTTGATCCTAAGACCAAACAAATAGCATCATCATCTACCTAACAGTGCCTCTCCAGCCAAAAATATGCCGTACGTCCAGACTAGAGCCATCCAAATGTCATCAGAATCAAAATCCGGGGACATCTCTACCAAACTTACAACATTACTCAAACAAATGCAATCCCAGGAACTGAATCCAACCGTAACCATCACCATGAAGCTCACGAACAACAATTACTCCATGTGGTCTAGATTGATGAGAATGACCATAGGACGGAGGTGGCGACTAAATCACATCACTGATGTACCCTCCCCTCGGTGGCTAGTGATCCAGAATTCCAAGTATGGGAAGAAACATACCCGAGTGTTTGTTCTTGGATATTACACACAATTGACCCAGAGTTGGTAAATTACTTTGTCGAATATCCGTCGGCCAAAGAGTTGTGGGAAGGTTTGGGGACAACTTATAGTAGCAATGCAGATCAACTACAAATCTATGATCTCACCGTCAAAGCAAATAAACAAGCGCAGGGGACAGGATCACTCAAATCTCTGTATATTGTGTTTCAGAGAATTTGAATAGTGATTGACCGACGACAGCCAATCCCATGACATGCATCACAGATATTGAAATGTATAGTTGCCTCCGCCAAGAACCAAATTGTTCCAGTTTCTTGCAGCAGTGAACAAAGAGTTCGATGCATTCAAAAGGGACCTTTTCAAAGAAGACCCTTTGCCATAAGTTGAAACCTCCTACGCCATTATCCGTTGTGAGGCGGCACGACTTGATATTCTTAATCTGGCGACAGGCGAAGACGGTGAACCATCACTGGGCGTAGGAAGCGGACTTGTGGACAAATCTCGATCAGATCTGGCCGTGAAGGCATCCAGAACATAGACTCGAGCTAGAGATGTCGATAAGTCAAAACTTTGGTGTTCAGACTGCCAGAAGAAGGGCCATAATCTCGAGGGGTGTTTCATACAAATAGGGTACCCCGAGTGGTGTCCAGATGAGAAAAAAATGAGGGACTAAGTGCACGGGGACCACAACCGCGAGAAGCAGACCAACCACCAACAATGGTGGTGGAAACCAAGCGCACGGTAGACCCGGCTTCGAAGCCATCACTGTCAAAAATGTGAACAATGGCAACAAAAATGAGGGTTTCGACAGGTATCGGTTAGATGATGATGATTCATCTTCACAACCATCGCTTTCTCCGCCCCTTCCAAAATATGCTTTTATTTTAAGCCCCTCTTACAGATACATCCCCGCAATTTACATGTAATTCGAATCCTACCTCACAGTATGCAAGAAGTACGATACAACCCTTGAAATTTTTGAAATCATGGTACGCCCCCGCAACCATCATTTATTCTAGTACAGCCTCCAAATCCCAAAAATTACTTAAAACAACCCCTTAAGATTTAGAAATCTTTCTGATACAGCCCTTAGAGTCAAAACAGTTCCAAAATAACGCCTTCCACAAATCCAGAAATCTCAGGCACACCCCCAATAGATCCAAAAATCACCAAATCAAGCCCAAAATCTATCCAATCCAAAATATTTTAATCCTAGGTACTTCGATTCCGAACGTCCTGAGCCCAACACCAACAATACATGGTCTATAGCTTGTGCGACCCAGTCCTTCCAGCTACGGGCCCACAAGATGTGGTCTGTGGATCTTTGATAGTGGAGCCACTATAACTATGAAAACTAACACCTCAGACCTACTCACTAACTTAGCGCCCAAAAGGAAATGTATCCAAACAGCCATGGGTCATCTTTACAGTCCAAGAAGCTGGAACCATCCATCTATCACCCAAGCTCTGCATATCTAATTGTCTCTATGTGTCATCATTATCCTGAAACTCTTATCGAATAGCCATGTGACGAAAGAACTCAACTACTTTGTTCTCATGTAACCTACTTTTGGCTTATTACAAGATATCCGGGCGAGGGAGATCATTGGGCGTGGCACTGAACGGGATGGCCTATACTACATTGATAAGGTAGCTCGCCAGGGGACCACGATGTTAGCTCACGGGATGATTGATTTACAAGCTTGGCTGTGGCATCAATGTTTAGGGCACTCCTCACCTAGTTATATCAAACTTTTATTTCCCAAGTTTTTTCAGCAAACAAATATTTCTCCTTATGATACTTGTGTGCTAGCTAAAAAATATAGACAATCTTATGCTTCAAATAATACTTGGACAAGTACTATGTTTTCCTGGTTTACTCTGAAGTGTGGCGTCCAACCTCGACATTCGGGCAAAGTTTATTTTAATATTTTGTGTTCTTTATTAATGACTGCACTAGGATGACATGGGTATATTTCTTGAAAAATAAATCCGAGGTGTACCATAAATTCATTGAGTTTTGTTTGAAACCCAATTCCTCACAAGTGTCCTAACCCTTAGGTTTGATAGCGGGGGGAAAGTATGTCAATCAATCCATGAAATATTCTTCCTCGAAAAGGGTTGTACATCAGACAACTTGCATTCATACACCACAACAAAATGGGGTAGCTGAGCAGAAAAATCACATCATTCTATAAATCACTAGGTCACTTCTCATGGAGTCAAAGGTACCCGATTCATTATGGCTGCAGGTGGTGTCTACGGTTGTCTATTTCATTACCCGTCTACCTACAAAGATTCTCCAACCCTAGACACCCCTTCAAACTGTATCTACCCAAGCCAAAATTCCACCAATCCTAACTCTACACCCCTGAGTCTTTAGTTGTTCTATCTTTGTTCATTTTACCCGGGTTCACCGCACAAAACTTGAACCATGTGTTGTCAAATGTGTTTTTGTGGGGCTACGGGGTTAACGAAAAAGGGTATCAATGTTTTGATCAACTTTCCCGACGCAAACCATGGACTATGAATTCCTCAAACTGAGTACTATATCCCATCCAATCCAATGGTCAGGGGGAGCATACTGTGAGATATCCATTGAATTGGTTACTTAGCCCTACCGAGTTGCTTGATATTGTCCCAACAGAGCCAACCAGAGTCACAATTGAGCATGCTTCTGAAAACATAAGGCACACCCTTACACCATATGCCCATGTGCCCAATGAACTCCCGTTGTCTAGTACTCCTGAGGTAAGTAGTCTGTAGCTTATTTTTTTATCATACTTCCACTATAGTTTACTCTGACATTGAAAATGCTGCTCTAAAAGTAGGCTTATGTGAAGTACAACACTGATATGTACTACCGTGAGACGTACATGAGACATTCCCCAAAATGATATGTACTTGAATACGGGTCACAAAGATCGAAATACCCTTTGGCTAACTCAGCCAGAGGGAGTATGGAGGAATTATCAATGGCCATGTCAATGAATGTTTAGGAGGCTAAACAAAGCAAGGAATGACACCAGACTATGAAGGATGAGATGATGTCCTTAGAAAAAAATGGTATATGGAAAAAATGCAGGTTACCAGCTGGAAAAGGTCGGTCGGGTGCAAATGGGTATTTTCTATAAAACCCAAGGCTACGGGTGCTTATTCGGAAATTTCCGACAAAAATGGGCATTTCCATTTCCGTTCCGAACTCAGTTCGGAAGGAAATTTTTGTTCTGAATTACCTTATTTCCATTCGGAATCGAAAATGGAACGGAAATTTCCAAATTTCCGATTAGAAATGGAAATGGAAATTTCCATTTCAGATTTCAGATTACTATTTTTTGTGTTTTGAAGTGAAAAAACGTTCCATTTCCATTTTCATTTCCATTTAATTGTGTTTTGAAAGTGAAAAACGTTCTATTTTCATTTCCATTTCCGATTACTGTTCATTGTGTTTTGCAGTGAAAAATGTTCCATTTCCATTTTCATTTCCGATTAAATTCAAATTGAGTATGGAAATCAGAAATTTTTATTTTCGATCACCTATTTTCATTTCCGTTCCGAACTCAGTTCGGAAGGAAATTTTAGTTCCATTATACCGAATAAGACTTTGGAAGTGGAACTCAGAAACGGAAATTTTCAGAAATGGAAATTTCCGATTTCCGAGTTTTAAATAAGCACCCCTACTCAAGGCTGATGGCATGGTCAAGCATCACAAAGTCCGGTTAGTTGCAAAAGGATACACTCATGAGACGTTTTCTCCAGTTGCAAAAATCGATACTATCCCAGTATTGTTCTCAATAGCTCCAAACCTTGACTGGGAACTTCACCAGTTTGATGTCAATAATGCTTTTCTGCATATCTCAAAGAGGAGGTGTTTATGGCAGCCTCACCAGGCTTCTCTGAGGGATTCTGATACGAGGAAGTATGTAGGTTGAAAAAGGCTTTATATGGTCTAAAACAATCACACTGCACATGGTTTAGAAGATTCACCGCTGCTATGAAAATATATGGATATAGCCAGAGTAATTCTGATCACACTCAGTTTCTAAAAACCTTGGGGGGCTGGTAACATGCCTAATCATCTATGTTGATGATATGATGATTGAAGGGAGCGATACTAAAGAAAAATATCAAAACTTCGAAAGAACCTATTCGAATAATTCGAGATGAAGGACCTAGGTCCACTAAACTACTTACTTGGCTTCGAAGTCGTAAGGTCAAAAGAGGGAATATTCATCTCATAGAGGAAATATGTGCTTGATCTCTTAGCTGAAAACAGAACTTAATGATTGCAAATTAGTGAATACTCCAAGAGTCATGAACCACAAACTCCAAATGACCGAAGGTTCCCCCTTGGTAGAAAAAGAAAGATACCAACGCCTTGTCGGGAAACTAATCTATCTGGCTCACACCCGAGCTGATATAGCCAATGCCATAGGAGTCATTGGTCAGTGTATGCACAGCCCCCCAGATAGAACATTTGTAAGCGGCACTCGAGATAGTCTGATATCTGAAAGGATCATCAGAAAAGGGAATCCATTTAAGGAGGAATGGACATATAAAAATCCAGGGATATACTGATGTTGACTGGGTAGGAATCCTGTAGATCAACGATCTACTACAGACTACTCTATGTTGATAGGAGGAAACATTATATCTTGAAAAAGTAAAAAGCAGAAAGTAGTAGCTCTCTCGAGTGCTGAAGCCAAGTTTCGAGGAATAACTAGGGGATTAACCAAAGTACTCTGGCTGAGAAATTTGTTAGTCGAAATAGGGTACCATACCCGGATATGTGTTCCCTTATGTGTGATAGTCGAGTAACAATCATCATCTCTGAAAACCCAATACAGCATAACCGGACAAAGCATGTTGAAGTTGACAAACACTTCATAACAGAAAAACTTGATGAAGCAATAATCAGCCTACCATTTGTTCGATCAGAAGACCAATTAACTAATATTTTAACCAAAGCAGTGACCAATTGCCCATTAACCGAAGTATTGAGCAAGTTGAAAATTGAAGACCCTACAATTCAACTCAAGGGGAGTGTTAGATATTGTAGTCAGATAAGGAAGGATTTTAGTCAATCCTGTAAAAGGGAAATGATCAATTAAATCTCGAAATCCATCCTTATTTGAGCAGTTGTTTCTCTTATAAAAGTTGTAATCACGACTTCAAATAATCAAGAAAACATTGAATGAATTAAGTGTTCAATTTCTCCAAACTATCAATAACTAAGTGAGAACTTGATAAATACTTGAGTTATACACATGCACTAGCTGTTTGGTACCCCATTTTTTTCGGAGGCGCGGATTACAATCCTGTGACATGGTACTGTAGCCAAATAACACCCAATTCCCAATCCAGACATCGATGTCTGGATTGAAAATGGGCCAAGTTATCCTGTTATCCTATTTGCAAAGTACTATTTTTCTTCTGACTTATATACAACAATATTATCCAATATATTTTTTGTTCTCTCACTTAACACCTCGAGATTTTATTTTACCAATGTTTTGGGGATTTCTCTCATGAAGGCCTCTTCTATGCTTCCGTTCTTGCCGGCAGGAGAAATTGGAAAAAATGCGCGACTTCGTATAGGAAATCGGGTGGCCGTAGAAGGGGGACGCTGTTGAAGCCGGGGATACATCGAAAAATGCCTACAAGTATAAAGGGAACTTGATAAAGTTGATCCCTGAGAAGAAAAGAACGTCCATGAGGCTGAATTTGAACTTGAATGTGTACGTTTTTGTTTTGTTTAATGAGAATCAGAAACCTGATCCAAGTTCAGAGAGAAATTTCGGGCTTTTCAACCCCGATGGAACACCTGTGTACAACCTAGGGTTCAACACAACAAGTTTGGGGAGTACAAACTCTGTCAGAAGTCATACTTCTGTGATTTTACCTATCTCGGGAAACGTTTATCCAAAAGGTCAGGTTCTGTTTTCTTGCTCTTTCTCATTTTTTTAAGGAGCATGAATATCTTGATAGTAGCTCATAAATTTGTATCCTTGATTTTTGAGTTGATCTTCTGATTGTTTCTTTTAGTAAGCGTTTGATGAGTTAATTAACTCGTAGGTTGTAATTCTGTTTTGTGCTTTGTTGCTGAAAATATGGGTGACGTGAAAGTTCTGGAGTTAATCTTTCATGAAAATTAATAGATTTTCGATTGTCTACTCTCTGCTGGTGTTAATGTGGGATTGAATGCTTCAAGTCTTCTATTTTACGTCTTATTTATCACATTATAATTATTTTTCTTCGATTCTTTTGTGCAAAGAGCTTTTTGACATTAATTCCTATTCCAGATACTATCACACAATTACCAATATTGGTCAACCTCCCAAGCCCTACTTTCTGGACATAGATACCGGGAGTAACCTCACTTGGCTTCAGTGGATTATCAAGTTGATTATGCTGATTCTGGCCCGTCTCTGGGAGTGCTTGTCAAAGACTACTTCTCTTTTAGATTTACCAATAGCCACTCAGCAGCTCCACTACTGGGATTTGGGTAAGAACTTGTTCTTTTGCTCGAGTTGTAGTCTCTACTGACCTATCCGAAAACTAGTTGTAGACCACAGATTAGCATGTGTTTGTACAGAAAGGAAAAGATGAATTGCAATGTTTGCTTGGTAAACAATCAATTGACATGATTTTACTATTTGGCACCGAAGAACAGCAGTAACTCCCCTTATCATATAATTAGATTACTTGTGTTTGCTTAGGTCAAGACAAGAACTTACGACACATTTAAACTTCAAGTATATAAATTGCTTACTCTATTCTACTTGGTATCCAGATAACATTACTCTTTGGGACTGGCAGACATCCACATTGGCAAACATTTTTAAGCAGAGGTGAGGAGAATTACAGAAGGAAATCCAAAATCTTGTTTGATGTGATTGTTGGGAGACCGAGACGAATTTGAATTCTTGCATGATTTAAAATAATTGGACCCTGCAATATGAAATACAGTGAAACACAATTTTATGGTTTCTTCCAATCGGAGACAGAGGTGTGGTCAGATCAGTTTGCAAATTTAACTGGAGTAAGAGAACTCATTGATTGTCTGCTTGTTCAAAGGCGATCGGATTTGAACGGTCCGATCGGAAGATATGAATTTTGGAAAACACTGCTTTTGTTCATTCACGATCTGCTATTCACAGCATTGCACAATCTCGGTTTTATTGGCGATTGGAGGTATGAAAATGTTCCAATCGAAATAAAATTTTACCGAGTGAGAGAGAGATTCTCAATCCATATGCTTACAAAAGAAGATCAAATTCTAATGGTTAGATGATGAGTTATTATTTTCAGAACATAATGCAACTTATGGAGACCAGATCAAGCATATGATATATTGCACGCGTGGGAGACCACGACCCTTGCAAGAAGCTGCCAAGAAGAATGTTCATTTTCCTTATTATGTATTTTAATTAAATTTGTCCAGTAGTTTGTTAGAATTTTGAATTTTTACGTAATTAGGTAATTTCCTACTTTTTAGAAACTAAGCTAGGATGGATTTTTTACATAGGGAAGGTCCGATTTCAATAGGGGTTTAAATTAGTTGTGGCTCATATAAAGTCTAGGTATTATAATCCTAGACCCATTAAAATTGTAGCCTATTTAAATGTAGATTTCACTCTTTTTAAGATAGATTTTTGACGTTAATTTCATTATAATCTTTGAGAGATATCTCTTTGTTTATTGAATTCCTATTCTAAATAGAATTAGGTTGCATGCATCTTAGGGTACATATAAAGGTTGATTATATGATATTCATATTTATCATAGAGTGGATCATCGGGTAGACATTTGATTGAACTTTGATTTACATTCGTTTCTAGCGTAGTAGTTGGCTAGGGGTTGATGTTCCATATTTGATTGGGTTTCTACAGTATAATACGTTTCTTCCATCTCCGTTATTTTCCATCCATCTATTTCGTGTAACTTTTTATTGTGTTACACAATCTATCCCTTTTTGTTGTTTAATTTTGAAAATTGTGTCATTCATGTATTTATATTGATACAAGAATAAGTTCTCAATTCTACGTTTATATTTCGCAAGCCAAAATTCACATCATTTGGTATCACAGTCAAGTTGAAAATATTTGTTTGAATTCTAATCGTGCTTGTCCTTTTTTTTCAGATCAGATTTCAAAAATTGCCACCTTCTATCTAAAAAGCCTTTCATATCAGATTCGTAACAATATGCTTTAAACTATGCAAGAATCCAAATTCGTCTCAGGCCCCACAGTCACATAATGGTTTTTTCAGAATATATATAAATATTCATCCCTGCGGTGTTAGTTGTTCCTTACAATATGCTTTATCAAGAAGTCTTAAATCTGAAACAGGAGTGGCTTCGCCTGTAGCAACGTAGTTGTTTTCTGGAGAAGAGTTTCTTTCATTGTGGTGTGGATAATCTTGACCAAGTATATCTGTAGTGGCCTTCTTAACTCGTATTATTTCTCTTGTTACTGATCTGCCATTTGGTTTTTGTCTGATTAGAATACTTAATATGCTTGCTTGAAAGAAACGTGTAGAGTTTCTTTCATCTTGGCTGGGGCAAATACAACTGCTATTCTTGCCATTTTTTAGGTTGAATTCAGCTGGTTGATGTCTTAGAACTACAAACAGGTTTTATTTTGTAATAAGCTCAAGTGATCTTCGAAGAACACTATTGGAGACTCCCAAGTTAGAATAAATCAATTTTTAAAGCTTTTGTTCTATGCCAAGTAAAACTAGGGGCTATTTGGTCATTTACTGGAGTTATCAAATGCGATAAAACAAGTATAACACTTTTGTTAGACACTATAAAAAATATGTACCAAACAATTTAGGGATCCATTAGCATCGCCTAGTTATCCCCAAAATGCGATTAAAATGATTCTGCTACTAAATTGGCGCTCAGAATACTGAACACTTGGCTGAAGGACAAAAATCCTCAGAGATCCGTTTGGTAGTGGGATTATTCCAATAACGATGAAAATATAGTTTCGTGATTGCTGTCGTATTCAAAAATCTCCAAAGTGTTGGCATTCTCATTACATCCCCAGCCCCCTTAATCCTCATTATATTGAACTCCAACGTTTCTCCCAAAACTAGTCAGGCAAACGTGCGCGTGCAAACGGGCTAGGCACGGCACGCACGGAAAAAATGTGTAAACGTGCTTAAACCGTCCGTATTAAAACGTGCGTGCGTGCGTGTTAATTTTTTTTCCCAGAAAACGTGCGTGTAATATCCGCACGTTTATAAAACGGTGCGTTCGCGTTGCAAACCGTTACGGATACGGTGCAACCCGCGTGCAAACGTGTTGCACGTTTCTTAAAAGTTAAAAAACGTTTAATTCAAAATAAAAATAAAAAAACGTGTATACTGTATTGGATTGGAAATTTGGAATTACAATTACAACAAGTGAGTGAAAACAGAAAACCCTCGTTCACGACTTCTCTTCTCGTTTCGTTCCTTTTCTTCGCTGCAGCCGCACG
>JAOWBN010208702.1:0-25998 GCA_028565015.1 Pinguicula moranensis | reverse complement strand
GATAGGGAGTCGATCAGTGGTAGATTATTATCAAGAAATGCTATCTTTAAAGTTGAAAACCGTGTTGAAGGAATGTAAGCAAGCAACTGAGGCAAGATTTATCTATGAACTCAACAGTAATATTCGGCATCAAGTTGAGAGGTATGCACCACTTTGTGATGGGATTGATGGATTGGTAGCCTATGCTGAGACCATGGAGAGGCAATTCAAAGAAACAACTGCAAGTAGAGCAAAATTATCATCAAATCCGAGTGTAGGAGCTAATAGATGGGACAGCAAGCCCAAGAAACAGGAAAATCAGAACCCTAATCAGCTAAAAAAGTCATTTGAAAAGACAATTGAGGGTCAAACATTCGGTAAGCCTTCTAATCCACCTACTTCTGGGATTTCTAGCTCGAGGATTTGTTGTCTTAAGTACCTAGGATTTGAGAACATGGCAGCCTCATGTTCGAAAAACCAAGTGATGAAGATAACCAAAGAAGAAAAATGGAAGGTTTGAGCATGATGCTGAGAGTCTTGGCAGCCATGGTGCTGAAGGTGAATCTCATTGTACGGAGGTAAGTCATGTTATAAGGGATGTTGATCCTATTGTTTCAAAGAAGACAATTGATATTTTGTTTGGAGGGCATGTTGAGGATGTTGTCTCATAGGAGATTTCATCTTTTGTTGAGAGAGAAGAAGAAGAAGATTTGAGTCCTCATCCGATATCTCTATAACTCTTATAACTGAATCTTTGCACGAGGGAAATATGGGAAAGGGTCCAAGTTTTGTTAAATAGAAGATTACCCTTTATGGAGTAGAGCCACCCAAATCAGATCACCTTGTTCGGTTTGTACTAGGACCCATGACGAGCTTGAATGCAATGCCATTAGGATGGGATTTGACGAGAACCTTTCAAGGACATAAAAGGGACATCTGACCTTGATGTTGCACTAATGGTCATTGAAAGTACGAATTCTAGTTCAAACATGGAGCAAGATAGTTTTAAAGATATTCACATGATGGGTGAATTTGGGTCAAGCATAACAAGTATCGTGGATGGACCACTTTTCAGGTTTGCAATGATTTCGTGTTCTGTTTTGAGCAATTCATATGTTAATGATTTTTTCTTTGGAGAAGTCCGTCATCATTGTCGCAAAGTGAGATCGCCCAACAAACAGAAATCGAAGATAGATCTTTTTCTTTTTAGTATGCCAAAAATTCATTAAAAAAACTAAGAGGAGTACAAATGGTTTGTATACAGAATTACAAATGAAAAACAATAGAAAGATCTACTCTATCTATGTACAATGTTTACAATTTCCCTTATTCTCCTTTGCTTTGTTGCCTTCAGAATGTCCCTAAAGAGAGTGCTACCAATGGAGCTGTCTAAGCCACAACATTTGTTCATCTGGTTCCAGCAGATCCATTACTCATCGAAAGAGGAGGGGTGCTTCGAAGAGTTTGATGTGTGGTCCTCTGGTGGTACATGATTCTCATAGTTTCATAGTTGTTAGCTTATCAAAATAAATTTAAAGATTTTGGTACACAACTCAGCTAACAGTTCATTGTCATCAACATATCAGCATTAAGGCAACACTGTCTGATGTATAATAAAATGTCATGACTGTCAACTTATCAATCCCAATTTTTGTTTGCAAATTGGTACACAACCCTATTTTGCTTCTATGCTTTTGTAGTGCTCCCCTTTATGATCAATAACTGTATATACCTGAAGGGGATGATTGTTGTCAGTGTTTTCACAGCTACGCAATGGGTTTTTAAGTTCATACAGGGGATTGGCTGCATCAGCAAGTCTGACAGAAAATAAGGGAATACTTTTCTGTTTTCCATGATTTGATCCATAGCCAGGTTGTCTGTTGGATTGTATGGACCATGTTCTGAATATTTGACTCCGTACTAGTATAGTGTGAGTTGTTTCTGGTCTTCCATACTATCCAAATCATCGATAACTATTCCAAGCTTGAGTTTGCTTAGTTTCTGAAAATGCCTGTAATGTTGGTGTTCGGATGCCATTGAGCAGATCCACTCCTTCACTGGATAACCAGCCTTTTATTGCCAGCCATACCTGGACAGTTACCTGACACTCTTGGAAAAGATGTTCCACCATCTCATGGCTAGTATGACATAATGTGCAGTTGGTGTCCTGTCCTTCTGGGATGACATGCCGGTTCTGTAGGTTTGCCTTGGTAGGCAATGCGTTAGCTTCCAGGCTAGAATACTTGTTTTCTTGGGGACAAACCTGTTCCAAATACTTTGTAGGATCCCTGCTTCTTCTTCTATGAAAGCTGGTGGTGTTTCTGCAGTGATCTGTTTATAAGTTGCTTTGACTGTATAATTTCCAGATGTGCTACCATCAAAAGTATAACTATCTTATTCTTGTTGTTGTGGTATTGCATCCTACAAAAAACATATAAGATTAGTCAGTCCAGGGAGTTCAATATCACGCAGGTTTCTCCTCCAATTCCATAACCAACTCCATTTGCCACCCTCCCACGTAATTACCTCAGTCATATATGCTTACATCCTTATTAATGGCATTTCTAAACAGCCTCAGATACCTGATTGCTAAGGAGACATTTTGGTGCCATTTATCTATCTAGAATCTATCACCTTCACCACAACATAGTTTTATTTTAGTATATGACAAAACCAGTTGGTGTTTAGTGTATCCTGCAAATCAGTCCACCATCTGGAGGCATAGGCTCTTCCACGTCTTCTTCCTCTATGTCTCATAGCTTCGATCTCTGTTTTCCTTATTTCTCTGAGGTCGCCTATAGATAATAGGTCATATGCCGCATATTTAGATCTTAGAACTGCAGTACCTAAACTCTGTTCTCCATTTAAAATTTTCTCACCTCATTTCCAAGCATAGCTCTGTTAAATGCATCAAGACTTCGTGCTCCTAGGCCTCCTCCTTCTACTGATGTTGAGATTTTATCCTAGGAGGTCCATCACATCTTTTTCTTCTCACTGGTGCAACCCCAAAAGAAACATCTCTGCAGGCTGGTCAGTTTCTTGATCACAGAGGTAGGAGCTTTAAAGAAGGCAAAGTAGTGGGATGGTAGAGTAGCACGCACAAAGTTTAACAGGACTAGTTTACCTCCTGTGAACAGCTACTTGTGATCCAAAGAGTTCAGAGTTTTACTAAACTTATCTATGATAGGTTTCCATGTCTCCTGCTTTTTTGGATTAGCCCCTACTGGTAAGCCAAGGTATTTGAAGGGACTAAAGCATGTTCGACAACCCATGAAAGCAACCATTTCCTCCATAACTGACTGTGGAGTCAGATTGTCTTTTATTGAAGTTGATACGCAGGCCAAATATGATCTCAAAGTTTTGGCGAACAACATTAAAAGATTAGATTCTGTTCCATGATGTCTGACCAAATAATATTGTGTCATCTGCCAATTGTAGATGGGATACATGTACCTTATGTTTGCGAATTTCCACTCCTTTGAACATGTGTGAATCAGCTGCCCTACTTACCATAACTGATAGTCCTTCTACTGCAAATAGAAATAAGAAAGGTGATAAAAGATCACCTTGTCTTAGACCTCTCTTCTGATAGAATTCTTTGATGGAACTGCCATTGATGAGGATTGAGGTGCAGGTTGACTCGAGTAATTTTGGCACCACAATATCTCCTTATCAGCCACCTATCCGAGATTTTACAACATTGCTATGAAGAAATAAATCAATGTAGCAGATTCAGGAAGATGGAAAGGGAGGAACTGGAACTGGATATGGTCCTAGAGGAGGGAACTAAGGGATTTTGAACTAACTAACCTCACATCCTTCTTTCAATATGCTAAAACCTCCACAATCTGGGATGAACGTTTACATTTACGAAGATAATCTACCAGGACAATACACTGTGAAGGTTACATATGCCAAGATCACATCCTACACAGCACATCTTTTCACAGACCTACACCTGGAGGCAACAAAACATCTCTGGAGCAGGTATGTTCCCAAAAAAATAAGTATATTTACATGGAAACTAATGTAAAATTCTCTTCCTATCAATGCTAATTTACAGAAAAGGCATGTCATTCCATCGGATCAAGAAGTCAACTGCACACTATGTAAGACTAGCATAGAGACCCTGGAACATTTGTTCCAAGATTGTACGATTACTAAGCAGGTATGGAAGGCAATACAACAATGGCTGCACCTCACTGATGACCAACCAAATACTGGTACTCAAGTACCAAACATTCAGGCATACTATTCAGCCAAATCACAACAGGCCAACAAAGATGGTTGGATCTCAACCTGGCTTGCAATGGCTTGGACTGTATGGAAAGCAAGGAATACCTACCATTTCAACAATATTGAACCCATCATTCACAAGATGGTACAATGAATACAACGGACAACTTGGTCTTGGCTAAGAGCAATCAGAACAGAGAAGACATTCCCCTACTCACACTAGGAATGGTTAATGCAGCCAACTGTGTGTATGACTTTCTGGAAGTAGAGACACAGTACCCAATCCTCCACACAACAAATCACTACATCTTGGTGCTAACAGGTAGGCCTCAAGTGGTAGACACAGGATCAAGTAACTGAGCTAGAGCTGTGTACAAAATGATATGAGGACAGCTAAGATGTGCCTCTACTTTAAATTCTAGTTGATAATAAGTTGATGCCTATGATCACAAGATGAGTTGTGTACCAAATTCATGTAATGGATTTCATAAGTTGACAATCAGGACATTGGTAGAGGCATACACCAACAATAGCTATAAAGCAAACACTACTTGAGGTAACACCACCCGAACAGTAACATGGTTGATTCAATGTTGAGGATAGGGATTGGGTACACACGGGTCTCCTAAAGAAAGCATATTGGGAAAGGCCGGACACACGTCCTACATAGAGTCTTCTTCTTTGTTTTCTTTTCTCCTTTTATTTTGTTTTCTCTTCTTTTGGCCTCGTTTGTTTTAGCTGGTGCAAGTTGATGGCGGCAAGGCCCCTTTTGTTTTCATTGGTTCCTTATTCATGTACATAAACCTTTTCCTATTATATTGAATTTGGCTTAACTAAAAAAAAAGCTTATAGGGAATTCCATTTTAGTCATCACATCTTGCAGATAGGTCTAGTTAAATATGTCAAAGACCTTCTCAAAGTATACCTTAAATATTATGGCCCGTGTTTTCAGTTTTTTACCTCATGAACTATCTTATTTGTTGCTTCCACAACCACTGATTGCATCTAGTATTTCAGGTTTAGAGGAGGGGGATACAAGTCTATGCTTTGAGCTTGTGGATAGTGTCTTAAATCTCATGTCAGAGATTTTGGATCTAGAGCAGGCTATCTCAGTATATCTATCTTCAAAATGCCTTTCAAAATAGTCCTTTACAAGTTCTGTATCTTCAATCCAAGTTGTTCCATCCTAAACTCCATTAATTGCATTCCTTCTCCTATTCTTGCTAATCCATCCGTGAAAGTAAGCAGTGTTGGCATCTCCCTGTTGGATCCAATTAATGTGAGATTTTTGATACATCATGTTGTCCATGTTCTTGAAGACAGAGGCCAGTTTATCTCTAAGTGTTTGGATGGTCTGTTGATCCATTCCACAGCCGTTGTACATGGTGTCCTATTCGGCCATCATCTCCATCTTCCTCATACTGCAAAGTGTCTCTTGGCTCACAGCCATCAAATCTCTTGATGCAGTCTTGTTCCATGTCCTAATATCTGCACGTATTACTTTATTTTCTCCTTGATTCTTTGACTAGCATATCCCATCTTTCCACTATTGGTCAAGATGTTCTCTACCAAAGTGCTGTAGTCTTTTTCTATCAACCAACCGTCCAGGAATTTCAATGATTTAGGATGCCAGTCTTGGAATTTAGAACTAAGGCTTATCGAGCAGTGATCAGAATCATCATTATCAAGTCTTGTTTGGACCCCAAGTTATGTATTGCTCCAGCCAGATATCAGTAGCTAAAAATCTTTCTAATCTACTCATGGCTTTCAATGAGTTGAGATACCATGTGAACCTCCTATTCTCCATTCAAAGGTCCTGCGGACACATATCTGTAACAAAGTCCCTAAACAAGTTGATTGCCTGTTCATTTAAGTACTGTGTTGTGCCTTTCCTTTCTCTTTTGTCCAGGACTGCACCAAAGTCTCCTATGAGACACCACTCTCTTCCCTCCCTGTGTGAATGCTTATTAGTTCCTTCTACTGCATCTTCTTGGATTGTAGGTCATTTGGACCATATACATTCAGCATGTTGAAAATTATTCCTTCTCCATTCCAACTTCCAGTAACACCTAAAAAACTTTCACCTTCTAACATGATGAGCCTTTTGAATTTTTTGTTGTTCCATATGCAATTTTAGTACCTCCTCTAGGAGGATTCTATAAGGGTCATCATCTCTAAGATCTAGCAACGGTTTTGTTAGACGTGTTTGCACAAAAATAAGTTAGAAAAAAATACTCACCATTCCCTCACGTGTATGCACTCAAAAGATGATCATTGAAGCACTCATGTATACTCAAATTGGGTTTTACCCTCTCTTGAATATCACCACTCTGCCTTTTACCTTTCAAGTACTATAAATATGGTTTTAGCCAACTTCAACTCAAACATTTTCCTCAATCCAAACGACAATTCGGAATGGACTGGAACTTGATTCAAGATTGAGAATTAGAGAAGAATAATAACTACCCTTTCAGGGACTAAAAAGGGGCGGCAACCTCGGGTTTGAGTATAAGGAACTCAAACCCGTTACACATGCTTGAAGACTCCAAACAAATCAAAACAACTCAACTTAATTAGATCTCTTGCTGGTTATACCAATTTCGATGAAGCACTATTTTGAGGGTCTTGAAATCTCTTTTTAATTTTTTTGAATTTGAACCCTTACTTCTGCTTTTGAATCGAAAGATTTTTTTTTATTGATTTGTTTTAAAAAAACCAGCAAGGTTACAACTTGAAATTGAAGAAAAAAAATCAAAAATTAAGGATAACTATCAAACAAATTTTGACCTCGAAGTTATAATGAGCTAAGCAACCTGAACGTTGATTGATAGGGCAAAAACGTCCTAAACCTAGCTCTGATACCAAATTATATGAATCATTGCCGACCTTGTGACAAAATTCCAGAACCAATTTGATGATTCAAAACATACGATTAAAAAGGACGAATTTATTGTGCTTACGCCTGAAGAAAACTTGTTTCGACCAATGAAAAGCCACGAAAATTGTAACCGATAATGCCACCAAATAATCCCAGAAAGCAACTTGTGCTAACTAAAAATTAATGATAAGTTCTTTAAAACGGCGCTACTTAACTTGACAAGAAAAGATAAGTAAAAAATTGGCTTAAAATCAAAAGAGAATACTAATCTCATAAAATTGCATAAAAACCAAGGAATGTTATATGTCTCGGGTCTTTCCCCTTATATAAAGGACCAAAGGGGTTGAAATTTAGGACTAGTTTCCAACCAGGAATATAATTCTAACTATATAAACATAATTAAAAGTTTCCTAATCTATTAGGTATGGATAAGGAAATATCCAAGTCTAAATAAGTGATACTTAAGTGATATCCTTATCTAAAGATTTGGATAATGAAAGAGTGTCTTTGGATAAGGAAGGAATCCTTTTGGATAATTTTTTTTGGAAGAAACTTCCTTATCCATTAAATCCTGGACTTGGTCTTATTTCCACTTGTCCTTAGACTCCACAAACCACCCCACACGTGCACTATTGATTTCGGCCTGCTTCTTGGGCCATGACTTGGAGCATTAAATGGACCAGACTTCTTCAATTGGGCCGTGCGGCCCATTTAATATTTTTGGGCTGTGAGGTCCAAAAATTCCAAATGTCAATTTTTTAACACATTTCATTGAGCTTTCCATTTACGGCCTCCTTGAATTTCTTAACCCTCATTCTTGTATCAGTCCCATTGGGAATTTGGCGGACTTCATGGCCTTCTTGAGTTTATTTTCACCTTCAATGGATATCATTGGGTTCGTCCTCTCCATCATTGGGGTCGTGGCCCTCTTGTTTGGGCTTGGGTGCAACTTGGGTTGCATCATCCCCCATGAGGCACCAGTTCTCCTTTCCTTTTTACATGTGTGCTCATCAATTAGTTCCTTCCATTGTTCCTGTCTTGCTTACTGATCATTTGGACTACATATATTTATCATGTTTGAGATCATACTCTCATTATGCCAGTAACCAACTGCACCGAGATATCCTGATCATGCTATCATGCTATTTCTTCTGAATTTCTTACAGTTCCAGATATAAAGAAGCACTCCTGACTGCCTATCGAACCCTTGTATATCTAGTCGAAATCCAAGTCATACCATAAGAATGCACCCAGTTTCCTGTCAATCTATTTCATCTTCATTTCATGCAAATTGATGAAATTTGGCTTCTGGTTAAAGATTAGGCTTTTCACACTTCTCTTCCTTTCCATACCCCATAGTCCTCTCACATTATAGGTGATGAGTTTCATAAGGACACTAGATCTTCTCGTGGTGGTGGGAGGCTCGTGGTATGATCTTCTTTTTTCCTGTCTCTTTGCATTTTGATATGTTGAGCTCCATAATCAACTCTCCGCAACCTTCTATATTAGGTTCATATAATATGCCTAGTTTGCGTCTAATGGCCATCATTTCTTTTGCCTCAACTAGAAGCTGGTTTTTTTCCAACATGGCATGTGGTAGACTTATTATTTGATTCTCTGGAACCGTTGTTCCTGAGTTGATGACTAGCTTATCTATCCAGTCATCCAGAACAACTATGTTCTTAATTCTTTCTGGATTCATTTCCTTCCGAGTTTGGCTTCTAGTCTTAAACTCTCCTCCCTTACTTTTCAAGACCACCTTCCTCCTAGGTGGTGTTCCTTCCTGATGCTTAGTATCTCCTAGTGAGGGGAACTCATTCTGATTATCTTCCATCATGGTACTGTTTGCCACCTGTATCTCCTTTTTAACCTGCAACCTCATAGGTGATAACTGAAATGGTACTTCTTATCCTTTTCCAGTCCTGCTCATGTCTTATCCACCGTCTATGCCATCAACCAGTACTTGGTAAGTGTCTACTACTCTTTTTGTATGCCCTTCTTGGTCTTTTATGTCACTTTGTGCCTTCCATTCCAATTCAGGATTATTGTATCCATCCTGATTAGGCAAATTCTTTAGCTCCTCACGTCTCTTTTCTCCACAACATCTTATCTTTCTTTTACAATAATTAGCTCCTAAGTTTCTTCAACTATTGCACAGGATCCTACAGGGATCCTGTGACCAGGCGTCCATTGATTTTGCCTCCTCACACTGGTGTCTATCTCATTTACATCCACCGGAACCTCATTATCAACTATTCCATGAAGTTCACTTCCTTGCTTGTTCTGCCCCAATATAGAAGTTCGTTGCATGTCTAACTCATAATCTTCCACAAATTCCTTATCATACTCTTTCGTAGTACATGTAACCTGATCCTCCGTTTCCTCCTCATCCTCTTCCCAACTTTCCAGACAGTGGTTAATATCTCCTGCCTCCATGATAAGCAGCGTGCATACCTTATTATCAATTTCCACCAACATTGTTTAGTTAACAGGGGCTTTACACACTACCTCCAACTGCATTTGCACAGCGTCCAGGTTGTTCCTACTTCTGGTTACTTCATCAATTTTGATGACAATCCCAACCTTGGCGCATATTTCCCCCAAGATAACATCAGTCCACGCGTGTATTGGCAATCCATACACCTTGATCCAGCACAGTTTATTACTTGCCAAGGTGACACAACTATAATGTAGTTATTCAACTACAGGCGATCTCTAGATAGCAAGGTTAGTAGATAACACCGCTCTTTCTCCCACAACCTTACATATCCAACCTCCATTGAGCTTATGTTAACCAATAGGTAACCAACCATCTCCAGTGCAAGTTGAAGTTCACGCCAGCCATCCTTTGACTTCATCTTGCCCACATAACTATTAGCTAGCCATTGTGTATCTACTTGGGATGTACTGAAGGCTAAGCTTAACTCCTTCTACTGTGCTAGAGCCCTCATCTCTCACTGCTCGAGGAGCTCATATCTTGGTTTCTTCCTAGGGCCTTTGATGAGATTTTTTTCAGTATTGTCCGTACTACGACCTTATTGCCTTATCCCCAAGCAGAGTTTCATTCTTGATTCCTCGCAAACACCTTCTGATCAGCTAACAACTTCACATTCTTCTTAAATCGAGCATAGTTAGCCTGCAGTCAGTAAGAGCCAATCCAGATATTGTTCAAATGAATAGCCAGCATCCCCATATCTTCAACATCCTCATACTCTACAAAGCCAAAAGGGCGTCCCTCATTACTTAGTTTCCTAACAACCGACAACTTTGTAATTTTCCTTTATTTACGTAGGATACTCTCGAGGCGATCCTTAGAACAGTTTGTAGGGAAGTTGATGAAATAGAAGTTCTGACGCCCATTCTTTGCCCCTGTTTCCTTCTGCCTAGCTTCCGCCATCACTATTCTTGATCTGAGACGATCATGAACAGGTATAGGGTTCTAGTAACCGACCACCGCCTCTGCGTAGGAGTATGTCGGTCGAGCTATCAAGGACGACCTGATTCCTAGGCTGACTGTATACCTAGGTAGCTGCATAACTGCCTTTACGGCCTTAATGGCAGATCTCCTCCCTTTTATAGCTTGGTGTGGAGGCATAGTCCAAGTGTTTGTCATAATAGTTACTACTGGTGTTGTTACGATTCTCTGGTTTTTCGAACTATATTCTAGTGAAACTACTTATTCACATGGAGCTCCCGAGGCGCGGGCTAGCCCTCGGAAGAAGGGGAGTAAATACTCCCAAGATTCCACTCAGCAGCGTGGATCTGACGGTGCTATAGTGAAGGTGGTGGGCGAGAATTCATGGAGGAAGATGACACTGTTCATGGGGAACCAAGTGTACAGAGAGAATTACATTGACATAAAATTTGATTTATCCAATGATGCCATGTAACGTTATGGTTTAGTTGAACTAATACATCCCATGTTTTTTTCTTGATGAGGCTCATAGGATATACCAAGTTTACACCCTACTACCATTATGGAATCAACTTCTGCCCTAAGATCATCCTGGTTTGTTTTATCTTGGCAAGTTTTGAGGGTAGGATTGTTTGTTCTTCTGATGTCCTATGAGTTGTATGAGCTACCAATTGGCCCGCCCAATCATCCAGGGTTTCTAGTTTTTAGCTCTATCCAGGTCCACTTCCTTTCTCATTTGAATTCTAGTTTTTGGCCCGCCCCCTTTATGTGTCTTGGCCACATATTTCCTAAAGGTATTGCAGACTTGGGTTCATCTGGTTGCTGGGGTTTGAAACCAAACGGTGGGAAATCCTCAGTAGAGATCCTAGAAGGGATTGCTCCAGTATCAGTTATACCCTACTCTATCTGAGTATCTACTACTTCGACCAGTATGGTTTCTTTCACACTACTAATAGCCTCTACTATGTGGCCTGTTATATGCATATCCTCAGTGGTGCACCATGAACTCCCCAGGTACATGTCCTCAACTAGGATAGCAGTTATCAAGGTCTGATGCACTTGGCATTTATTCCCAGCAATCTCATCAACTTTTGTTATGCCATAAGTGTTGACATCTAGTTCACTCACCTGTTGTATAATGGCACTCACATGAGTTTCAGGTACCATTTTGTCATTAATATCATCCATACACTCCTCCTTAGGGATAGGAATTGAAGTTGTGGGCCACCAGTCTAGTCTGGTTGGCGACCTGATTTGGTGCAGGAGGATTTAATGTTGTCCCCTACATTGTTCTGATTGATATTAGTACTTTTTGAGCTAGTTCATATCAGTACAATCATAGAGTTGATTCAGGTGTTCCTTGTCATCATCACATGAAGTAGAGTTACTTATTTCATTTTTGGCAGTATCATAGTTATGATCCTTGGTGGGAACATGCTCACTCTCATACCATACATCTAGAGAGCATTGTTCTGAGCTCTGGCTAGTACAATCATCAGAATCCGTCAAGTTTCTAGCATTGTCTTGCCATAGGTTAGTATTAAACTTACTTTCACCTACTTCCACAATATGCAAAAGATGTCTCTTCTCATCAATCTCATTAGTTATATTTTTGTTTACCTAGAGTCTAGATTTACCTGGACCAACGATTGCGCAACCTCTAGGTAACACCTCCTGATGGTGATTTCATCAATATGAATTAGAAACCCTACTTTGGAGCCAATTGCCTCCAGAATTGGCTTTGTCCAGGCATGTATGGGTAGTTCATATACCTTGATTCAGCAGAAACATGCCTTAATAGGTTGGGTCTCGGTCCATGGAGAGACTTTGGTTACCCATTTAGCTAGCCATTCATAATGATAAGAATTGTGCCTGCTTCCATTAGGTTGATAATAAGATTGAGATACCCCGTAGTCTTTAGAGTAATTTTTAGATCACGCCATCCATCCTTGGCCTTCTGTGTACTAATGCGACTGAGATTGAGCCAAGTAGAGTCCTCCTTAGCTGTTTTGAACTTTAAGCTCGAGTCAATCGCCTTATCCACGTGCAGATTATTTGTTAATGGAGTTTACAACTTTGTTGTCCCCTACCTACTAGAAGCATCTGCTGCCTGTAGCTTACCAAGCGTACCTATCGGTAGATTCACCAGTATGGATGTCATGACCACTGCGGGATTTTGGGCGTGAGTTTGGTTATTCTGGTTACGCACGACAATGGTCAATTTTCCAAGAGCAGCTGATTTAGTTGATTTTGCAAGTCTGGTGCAATTTGCTTGGAGTCTATAAGAGACTTTCCAGATATGATTAAACTGTAGCAGCATAGTTTCCACATCATTTATCTCCTCAAACTCTACGAAGCCAAAGTGTAGGCCATTGCAGCCAAGTTTCCTGGTGATTGTTAGCTTTTTGATCTTCCCTTGTCGCGTGAATGAGCTCTCGAATCTCTCTCTTACACAATCGTTGGGGAAATTTTTGAAGAAGAAGGTGAGTTCTTCGAGCTATCATTCCTAGTCGTAGGTTCTTTCCTACATATTTTACTCTAAGTCCCAGTCAGTCGCGTACCGATCTTGGATTTTGTACACCTGTAAAGGTAGCTCCTGCAGGGCATGTGGTTGCTGAGTGTGGATGGCATGTGTTACTGTGCAGCGAGACTACATATTTTTGTCTTTAATTGCTTCTCTATGCAACCGTTTGGCTTGGTGTGAGGGGATTATCCATGTGTTAATCATCTCCGGTTTGGCGCAGGGGGGGTTGTGGAGGCTAAAGGAGATGTCTCTCCTGGCGCGTGAGGCATCCCCGAGGAGTGGTGGGTGGCAGTTGGGGTTAGATGCAGCCACTAGTGGGCCAGTGCTAGAATTTCTATGAGAAGATGGGTTGTGCGGGAAAACTGGTATCGGGAAATATTCATCGGAGAAGATATATTTTCAGTTCTTTTTTTTACATACATACATACGCAGTCACCAATACCAAAGATAGATCCTTATGTGAATGATCCTTATGATTTCTTGGAGAAGATCAATTACAAGGTCAAAATTCGAGAGCGAATCCTTTTTAAGAAATGGGAAATGATATGATCTTGGACAAGAACTATGATCTTGTTTCAAATTTATGGAGAAGATTCTAATGCCATGAAAATTTGGAATCGAGGATGAATTCTTCCCGGGATGGAGGGAATGATGTAGATATCCCAGATCATAGACACATTTGTATTCTTGCATGGTCAAAAACAAATATGACTGGCATAGATGTCCAAACTCCCAAATGCATTTTGATTCTTGCATGGTCCAAATGAGTCCTAGCCCAAGTGAAACCTTCCAAAGGAGTCTTAGCATATGTGGACTTTTTGATAGGAGACGTAGGCCAAGTGGACTATGCCATCTCGAGGACTACTACTCTGGTTGAACTCTGCCATCTCGAGTAGTCCTACCCAAGTTTGACTCTACCTTCGCGAAGAGTTTTACCCTAGTTGAACTCTGTCGCCCGGAGAAGTCCTACCCTAGTTGGACTTTGTCTTCCTAAGTAGTCCTTTCCAAGTTGGACTTAGTTGTATCGATAAGTCCTACCCAAGTTGGACTTATCCATCCCGAGGAGTCCTACCCAAGTTGGACTCTACTGTCCCGAGGAGTCCTACTCAAGTCAAACTCTTCCATCCAAAGGAGTCCTTGTCGATGATGAGTCTATCCAAGAGTAATTCTAATCAATGAGGAGTTTTATCAAAAAGGATGAGTTTTATCCGAAAGGAAGAGTCTTATCCAAGAAAAGAAGCCTAGTGCAGTTTAAATTGTCTTTTATTTTTTAAAGATTATTTTCAAATTATGTCAAGTTAGGACTCTTATTATTTTAGGAAGTTTCAAATTAGGATTATTAGAGTTTTAAGTCGGTCGAAATTCTTGTATATAAAAGGCCAAATTCATTTTTTTAATAGGAGGTTATTATTGATTTTATTACGAACTTGTGAGAAAACTCTTTATTCTTTAATTCCATTTTCTGAAGAGAATTAGGTTGCATGCATCTTAGTTACAACAATACAATGTACTCAGTTTATTCCCAACTAAGTTGGGGTCTGATGTATGCAGCCTTACTCTTGTAATTATACAAAGAGATTATTTTCATTGCGACCCAATATGTATTGCGTCATTTGATATATTGAGTTCTAGCAACTTCACTAATCGAAGCACTTAAATTTAATAGTCATTTTGATCTATTCCATTATCAGCACAAAACTGAAGAGAATTGTCAATATGCATTGTGTCATTTGCATGCACCTTAGTTGATGTATGTAAAAGCATGCCATTGATTTCATGTTAATCTGTGGGTAGATCTACTATTAGGCATTCAATTGAATCTTTGTTTTCATTCATTTCCAGCATAATTGTTAATTGGGGGTTGGGTTGATTAAGCATGTTTGATTGGGTTCTTAAGGCATAACACAATTTTCAATCTCGTTTTTTGCTATTTTCTCTATTTTGTGTAGCTTTTTGTTAGGTTGTACATCGTATCCTTGTTATTATTGTTCGAATTTGATTGTCTTTTGTGCAATAATTAAATTTCCAAATCCACATTTCTTGCTCACATACAAAGATTCGTATCACGTATTGAAATTTGTTTCAGATCAATGGGTGTGGCTCAAACCCTACATTTCTCAGTATTTATACAAGTCAAAGTCTTGCGAGTTATTCAAACTTGTCTCAAAGACTTTCTTTCTCCATGAAACACTCAATTGTTAGTATATCTTGATCACATTTAAATCCTGTACCAGCTAAGATCTTTTCTTGTGTTTGAGTCCACCCCGGTTCTCTGTCATTATCTCTTATATTATTTTTTTTCCAAAATCGCAAGACTCGTGCCTTGCATGGATCCCACAAATTATGTACACGTGAGTGCTCACACATGTCAACACATCTATCCCAACATTGTCGCGTTCGAAGTGCGACAAAGTAGCATCAACCGAGTTTCCATGCCAATACACGTGTTCTGATATTGTAGTTTGCGAATTCCGACAAAGTCCCTTCAATCAAGTCATGACTTATTGATGTTGTGGTCGCCACACGGAGGATGACATATACTAGCGTTGCTACCACCAAGGCATCCAGAATGATTAATCTCATTGTCATCACACGTAGGATCACATATACAAACAGACTTCTAATGCTGCTCTATCTATAAGACTGGTTACTCCATCAAGCAATGCTACTCCAACGATACATAGTATGATTGTAGTCAGCAACAGAACAACGGATTTTGTGCGACTAGTAGCTTATTCCAATAACTATCGTTCAATCGTCTCTGCATAGGATACCAATTCCTCAATGCAATGGCAGTGAGGGGCATACCTCTTCAACCGGTGCCAAATATTCTGATTGAGGCCATAAATGAATCTAGCCTCGGTTGACTCAGCTTCCTCTTCCACTCTTGTCTTCAATTTCATGGATAACATCTCATGATAATATTCAACAATTAAATGGTTACCTTGGCATAGTTCTTGTAGTTGTCCTCTCAACTGACGAGAATAGGACCTAGGGACATAAACTTTCTTCATATGAATCGTAAGAGCGGCTCAAGTTTCAATTGGTTCCTCCCGATCTCGTTCCCTATTTTGCTTCAAATTCCTCCACCAAGTAGATGTGCAATCTTTAAACTCAGAGATAGCCAGCTTTACCTTGATATTCTATGAAACGTTATGGCGTTCAAAAATGTGTTCCATTTGGTCCTGCCATGCCAAGAAAGCTTCTAGATCATGTTTGCCTTGGAACTCTAGAAAGGTCTGCTTTATGCTTCTCAATGAATCTTGATCCTTGAACGGACCTCTGATATAAGCATAGTCTTCCTCATCATATCCCAAATGGATGATCACGACTTTGTTGATAGGGGTGTGCTTGCGATCTCGGAGGGAGGGTCAACCCCTTCCTCGTTCTATGTCAGACCTGTAGCTCCTTGAGTAAGAAATTGGGGTCGCTTGCCTTCCATGCTGCAACCAAAGTTTCCACAAGACCCTCCATTTGGTCATAATTTGCATCTAGGCCAGTGAATCGATCTTCCGTAGCAGTGGAAGTCAAACTCCCCTCATCCCTTGCGTTATTTGCACAGCCTCTAGCCATTGACCTGGTCTGCGCCATAAACAAAAAATATTACTAGAAAATAGATTTAGTAATAGCTCACTTCCTCATATGAAACCTCCAAAATTCACTCTTCCCAATTTCTGTCAAAAAATGTCTAGAATATAGTGAGGGGATGGGTTCACTCGCTGTTACCACTATCTTTATTTTTCAAATATCTATTCAAGTGCAATGAGAACTGAGATGCAAAGAGCTGCTAATGGATGCAAATTAGACAACAAACATGCTCGGTATGGCTCTACAAATGATTTCGAAGCAAACAACTCATGGCAAACATGATGTAATTTACTGAAAGAAACCTAAAAAATACGAAAACCAATAAGAAAAACCAAAATTTCACTTTTGGAAAGGACCTCTCGACCAACAGGAATTTTCTCAATTTTTTTTAATAAAATAATAATTTATTTATTTTATAAAATTCCTGTGTCGAGCAGAACCCTACAGGGACTCAAAAATTTGAAAACAGAATCGAAAAATAAGACTCTTAAGTCCTTACAGATGAATCCCACATATAAACTCCTGACAGGTTTTGGAATTGAAAGGGGAGGCAGGGCAATTTTTGAACTGCTGTAGAAAAAATAAAAAAACGGTTAGGATTCTCAATAAGATAAGGAATTTTGAAACAATAATTCCAACCTAACTCTAATACCAAATTATGTGAATTTTTACAAGCGGAATTTAAAACGTGGAGTTGAGAACTTATTCTTGTACACAAAGGACCCAAACAATAAGAAAGACACAAACTGACCGTAAATAAAAGATAAAATTCAGTACGAATCCGATGGAAAGAAACGAAGATGGAAGAACGTATGCCTAGAAACCCAATAAAACATGGAATATCAACCCCTAGCCAACTACTACGCTAGAAACCAATGTAAACCAAAGTTTCAATCAAAAGCCTACCCGAGGATCTAATCTATGAAAAATACCAGTATCACAGAATAAACCTTTACATGAATTCTAATATGCATTCAGCCTAATTCTTTTCAAAACATGAATTCAATAAACAAAGAGATTTCTCTCAAAGCTCATAATAAAAATTAAGTCAAAATCTGTGTTGAAAGGGGGCAAAACCTGCTTGTAAATAGGTTACAATATTAATGGACCTAGAATTCTAATCCTTGGACTTTATTTGGAATGTTTCCTAACTTACTCCTAATTAAAATTGGACTCCCATAAAATCTATAAATTGGCCTCCTATAATTTTGGTTCTTATATGAAATTTAATAACAAAAATAATAGGGAAATTAACATACTGAATTATCAGCTTCTGGCAAAGGCTATGACCCCAATATGCAATACTGGCTTTCACAACTTGCAGTACATTGACCCAAGGTGTGCAAGCTTCTAGTATGGCTTCCTCTTGTCATTAGACCATTAATAGCTATCAAGAGATCAGCAACCAGCTTGTGAGCTCACACATTCACATCAATCTCTCTCAAGCAAGATCTACTATTCTCTCAAGAAATCTCTCAAGCAAGCATCATCCACCCTTGAATCCAAGAAGTCAGATCTTAATCTTCTCAAAGAAAAAGGCAATTTCTCTTGGTATATTGGCTTTCTTTTTCTTGTGTGAGAAAACATCCTTTTAAGGGAAGTTGTAAAGGATTGTTCCAAGAGTAGTTTTCACTTGTATTTGTATGAGTTCGTGAGGAACTTGGTCAGCTGGCACCCTTGAAGCTAGTGGTTGAGTTTGGTTTGGAGCTTGTTGTGAAGGTTGTTTTAGCTACTGAAAGTTAGAAGGTTGACCTCGGTTTGGATCTTGGTATAACGGTTCGGCTAGCACCCGTAAGCTAGTGTCACAGTCTCAAGGAGTAGAGAAAGAATCCTGAGGGGAGAATCCTTGGGTGGGGAAGTACGCACGATTTATCGAACCAAATCTTTGTGTGGTAGTTTTAATTTTCCGCATTTACTTTACCATACTTGAATTTGTGGTAGAACTCTTAAATTGAAGGAGTTAACAAGATAATTAAAAAGGAAATAAAAACCCCAATTCACCCCATTCCACCCCCTCTGTGAAGTTACTTAGAGGTGTTTCACATTTTATTTCAATATTTCCTAATTTGACCTTGCGTATGAGTTGTTGGATGTAACTCCTTCGGTCTTATGTATAAGTCTGTTTATGTTGATGATATATATTCACAATGAATTAGTTTATGTTAGGCATTTTTCTAAACATCGAAGATGTTCACCGTTTTGATCCACAAAACTGTCAAAATAAATCATTAAAACATAAACTGTCACTACATAAGCATGCAATACCTAAACAACAACAACATAAACTGGCAAACCATAAATCCTCAAAACAATAAACTATCAAACCCAAAGTACTAGACCCCCCTAAAAATCATCATCGTCTTTCTCTTCATCATTAAGAGCAGGGCCCAATTCAAAGCCCTCCAATGGGGGCAGTGATACAAATTCCACATTGTCTTCCTCTCCATCATTGACCCAACCATTGCACCATTTCGGCAAAGGATTGGTTCCATTAGATGGTTTGATATGTAGGTTGCGGACCATCTGATTCTTTGGAAACTTAACAT
Source organism: Pinguicula moranensis (assembly GCA_028565015.1). Taxonomy (NCBI): domain Eukaryota; kingdom Viridiplantae; phylum Streptophyta; class Magnoliopsida; order Lamiales; family Lentibulariaceae; genus Pinguicula; species Pinguicula moranensis. The sequence goes on along the minus strand of JAOWBN010208702.1, from coordinate 6,832 downwards.
CAAAGTCAAATGTAGAGAGCGACGGTGGGCTATGATCGTCAAATGGACAAGACCACCGATAGGTTGGTTCAAACTAAACACTGATGGAAGCAGCCGTGGAAAACCCAGGACCCGCTGGCAGTGGTGGAGTTATTAGGGACTCCAATGGAGACTATCTTGTCCCCTTCTCTGTCGCCTTTGGAAATAGGACAAATAACGAAGCTAAATTACGAGCGGCAACACAGGGTCTCCGAATCTGCGAAGAACAGGGATGGCTTTACATAATTCTAGAGACGGATTCGACTCTCCTAGTCGGATGGATTTAGTGCAATAGATGGCACCCATGATATTTATGGGACTTTTGGGAAGAGTTAAAGCTACAACGATTGGGCTAAGGATACACATACAACACTAGTTTCACAAAGAGAATGGTATAGCAGATTATTTCACAAAATATGGGGCGAGCAAATAAGAAAGAACATATATTTCGTCGGAGGAGCTCTCACGAGCCATAATCGGTTGCACAGGCTTACAAAAATGGGGACTGCCTCATTTACGGCTAAGATAGATAAGGGCGTTGATTTATAATAAGTAGAGCTACCTTTGCAGAACTGATATAGCGCACGGAAATCCGCGCACGGAAGGGGCTAAATGACCAAAATACCCTCGTGTTGAACACTTGCACGAAATTCAACACATGGGTATTTTGGTCATTTACCCCTTCCGTGCGCTTTTCCGTGCGCGGATTTCCGTGCGCTATATCAGTTTTGCTACCTTTGTGAAGCCTATCCGGCCAAAGCGATTTTATCCTTTTTAATGCATAATTTCAATTAAAAAAAAGATGGTTTGATATGCACATCCTAACAAGAACAAAAGCCCAACTTAAAAATAGAATTGAATAGAACCAACAGAAACATTCAATTACCTAAAGTCACCTTCCATAAAAAGAAACATTTAGTTACCTTCATTGCATGATCCACCGAGAGCCGCATCTTAATAATCACACTATCAGTTTTTTGGATAACCAACAGCCCCAATGTGAAGCTTCTTCACTAGTTAACCTCATCGTTTGCGAAGCCACACTATGGACTAACACAATTTTGTCCAGTCATGGTGGTGAGTTGAGTCAAGGAATTTGGGCATACGATTTAGGAAGGGAGTGATTAGGTCAAACAATTTGGAAGGGGTGGATCATTTTTTTGTGTTCATATGAATAAAAGGTTTTTTTCGATTTTAGGGTTTTATATTTACTATTTTCATTATTTTATTTTTATTATTGGAGGTCTGGTTTCTCCTAAGAGGGCATGATAGTTGTTGGGTGTTTTTTTGAAAATGAACTTCTTTTTTAGACACGTAGCAGTTTATTAGTGAACAATCTCACCATACTGAATGTGGCAATATCCCTTCCTCCATAAATCTAATCGTATCATTGTCAAACTGTTCATCGAGAGAAATAATATAGCGCACGAATTTTGCTCATGAACAATTAGAATTGATATTAAATAAAATTGGAATTAAATTCGTCGGACCCATGTCATTTCTGATTCACATAGTAAGTCAGTTTTTGTCCCATTCGATGCAATCACTCGAAAAGAATAACTGAAATAATTCTAATCAGGCCACCGATGAATGTCAAGTCTATCGATAACATGAAAAATGCTATAACGCACGAATTTTTAGCGCACGAATCCCACGAACGAGGGCGAAATGACCATTTTGTCCTCGTGTTGAACACCGCGCCAGTGTTTAACACAAGGACAAAATGGTCATTTCACTTCGTTCGTGGGATTCGTGCGCTAGAAATTCGTGCGCTGTAGCAGTGGGATAACATCATGCTTTTCAAACATTTCTTTTTTCCATTAGAGGAAACCTGGGCCCCAAATTGATGTGAAGCACACGATTGGGAAAATCTCAGATGCCCCAAAATCTTTCTCACAGCATAAGCAGACAAGGGTGGGGAATTGATATCACTGATTACTTGCTTGGTGGCCAACCTTTTGCAAATGGCGACTTTACCACTAGCGTTAGTTTCTTCTCCGTTTGGAACTTCCATAGCCAAACCTCCTTTCCGCCCTAGTTTCTCAACTCTCCATTGCAGGAATCGGGCCAGTTTCAAGATTCGCGGTGCTAAGCTTCCCGCGGGAGTAATTTTATCTTCCTTTTTCGGGGGTATTTTTCATTCTTTGACTCCTTTGTTGATGGAGATTTGATTTCAGGTTGAATTGCCGAAAGAGCAGCCGAAGTTCCAGGCACCATTTTTGGGATTCACGAGAACTGCTGAAATTTGGAATTCTAGGGCTTGCATGATTGGCCTCATTGGAACTTTCATCGTTGAATTGGTTTGATTTACATAATTTGCCTATCGATTCTCAATTTCTTAACTTTGCCTGATTTTTGAAATCTTCCTTTTGTTTATTCAGATACTAAATAAGGGAATACTTCAGATAATTGGGGTGGAAGTTGGGAAAGGCCTTAACATCCCTCTTTGAGCTTTCGATATTTTCATTGTAATTTTTCTCGTTTATGTTGTAAAAAAAGTGGGCTTTTCATATACAAAAAGCAATTCAATGATAATTTAACTTAGTTTATATCTGTTACTTTCAAATTGCTACGTTTCAGTGCCAGGAGTGCACTATTTAAGTATTAAGAGATGGCAAACATGCGAGTGACGTATAGATGTTTAGGGCCATTGTTGCCTTCTGCCTTTTCTTTCTATGGTTGTCATTTGTCAAGATTGATATGATCCATTTATTTTGCCTTTTAGCAAGAGAACTTAACATATTGTCAGCAAAAAGAAATAAACACAAGTACATTGGATTCGATGGGACCGATCAAAAGAATGGAAACTTGTAATAATCCTCCACTGGACGCAATGCATATATACCCAGACCTGAGTGACGATCAAAAGTACCATAAAGTAATAAAAGTACGAATAAATAAGATGTTTGATTCTGCTAAGCTCTAGACAGAGTAGCTCTCTTTGTATCAGTTTGTACTGAAATTCTCTACCAGTGCATCAGGAAGCATTCAAACCTCAATCCTGTATGGAAATTAAGAAAATGCTAATCATACTCTGTTTGCTCCTCTGTGTCGCGGGTACAAGTAAGATTTCTTTTTACAGATAAATCATCATCCAGATCCTCTCTCTTTGATCCACATCTTTGATTTTGTTTCTCTTTTTATTATGGCAGATGGTGCTGGGCATACTGGACATCAACTCATCCTGGTGAACAACTGTAATGATAGCGTATGGCCGGGGATCCTCGGTGGAGCTGGTTAGCCGACCCCTAAAGATGGAGGTTTTCTCCTAACCAGTGGCCAGGAGATAACGATAGATGTCCCGGAGAAGTGGTCAGGCAGAATATGGGAAGGCAAAGCTGCAAATTCGACGATGAAAGGATGGGTAAATGCGCCACCAGAAACTGCTCCGGCGAACTGCCCTGCAGCGGACAGGGGGGACTTCCGCCAGCGACAGTGGTGGAGATGACACTAGGCTTGTCCACTTCATCCCTCCACTACTACGACGTAAGACTAGTAGACGGCTTCAACTTACCTTTGTCGATGAGGCCGGTAGGGGGTGGCATTGGCTGCGGAGTTGCTGCGTGTGAGATTGATTTGAACGTCTGTTGTCCGTCGGCGCTTGAGGTGCGGGTGGGTGGTGGGGTGCAAGAGCGCGTGCTTGGCTATGCAATCGGACAAGTATTGCTGCACGGGGGAGTATTCAAATCCCAATAATTGTAAGCCAACTGTTTTTTCTCATCTGTTTAAAGCGATTTGTCCGAAGGCCTATAGCTACGCGTTTGATGATTCTTCAAGCCTCAACAAGTGCAGGGCGACAAGGTATCTCATCACATTCTGCCCTCCAAAATGAAGGAGCAATTGACGCAAGAAGTTAGTAACTTGTTGGTATTGCAGGATGAATTTAGATCCATCGGTTAAAGTATATAGTTTATTACAATGCGTTGGGATTATTAGTGAAAACTAAGTAACATTTAATTGCTTAATACTTTCATTGCTCAATCATAAGTGCAAAAGAAAAATCATTAGTTCTGCACTGCAGTAATGTTAGATACTGAATGATAGATCGTATTAAATACATTAAACACTGCGGGTAAAGAAAGGTTCATTACATGATTTGGATGGGAGATGGATTTTATTTTATTTAAATTCTCTATTAGCTTGTTTGTAAGAAATCAATAGTATGTCTTTTATGGTTACCGTGTGGTTACTAGGAGTTAATGATAATTGACCTTTATGGTTACCATGTGATTATTAGGCAATTGATAAAGTTCTTTCATCAATTGCCTCCTAATACTAACATGGTAACTCCACAATCCACAACATATACGGGGTATGTTGTGGATTGTGGAGTTACCCTGTTATTATTAGGAGGCAATTGATGAAAGAACTTTATGCTATATTACGTGTCATAAGAGAATTGTGCAACGGAACCTAAAATGAAGTATGAGCATAACAAAACTTTAATGAGTTTCTTTCCAATGATTCATGCTGATTTACATAACATTAAAGCAAAAGTAGCTTAGGAGAGGAGTATAGATCACTGATGTGTATTCATGATATCTTGTGTGGTTGGTTGTAGGGGCAAGAGCGGTCTATGCTCTTCGGTTGGAATTTTTTTTCTGTAAATATTTTATTCAATGATTTTTTGGCTTATTTAAAAAAAAAAACATTAAAGCAAGAGTAAGAAGAAATTTTATCTCTACTTGAATCAATCACAAAATCATATAAGGTAATCTCCTTTGTAGGTGTTCAAGTGACCACCTTCTATGGAAGTGCACACCATCAAAACTCTTAGAAGTTTATACAACACTTTGTATAACATTATATGTGTGTTTATGGATTGGTAGCTCCTAATTTTGGGTCTAAGAAGATGAGAATCAAGATCAAATCTTCTACCCCAATTCATCACTAACCTCTCGGGTAGAGCAAGAAATGCATAAACCTTAACACATATGGATATATGAAGGTATTTATAGAGTTAGCTATGACCTTGAAATGCAAACACATGTCCTAGTTAATGGATCAATATTTGATCTTAACCATACATGTGTTCATGATTTTGAACTACCCATGTGTTTTTTTAATGGTTTTGTAGAAGTCCTTCACTCAACCTTTATATACAACTCTTTGTATATGAACACCTCATTGCATGTAATCTCATTGGATATGCATCCAATACATGTGATCTAATTGGAAGAAAATGGTCACTAACTTCACATATTTCATATATGAAGTTGTAGTAAACTTCCACTAACTCATTATGAGGTTTTGATGTATTAAGATACATCCCACAAACTTTTGGTTATTATGTTTGTGATCACATAATTACATTCAAGTCCTTGAAGTTTCAAAAACTTTGATTCGGCCCCTAAACTCTTCCTTAATTATATTTTGACTCATCAAGAGTTTGATTTTAATGTGTGTGACCATATAGGTTCCCAATAGCTTTGTTAATGAATTAAACTCTTTTAATTTATTAATCCCTAATTCAAGTCCATAGACCATAAATGACATCTAACAACATATCATCGTCAATCAAGTATTGAGAATAGTCATGTAAGGAGACCATCCATTTCAATAACTAACTCTCGTGTAATTATTATCCCTTCACCTTAATCATATTCCAATCTAGCGTATAGAGGTTATTTGTGATCCTCTTTTGTTATATGCTTTAGATTTCTTGTACCCGAGATCATGATCTTAGAGTATTGATTAAAAACTATTTTCTAATCAAACTCGTGCTTCATAATGATCTCTTACAAGTGGCCATATGGATATCTCCTCCTAACTATTTAGGAGAGGTGAATCATTTATTGATCAGTCACAATCATTCCGTATTTCATATCACTCCCCAAACTACCCATTGTTACCCATTTATGGTGTAACTCCTAATATAATCAAAAAGTAACACCTATACTCAAGATTCCATGATGATCCCAAGTCTAACGATAACTTACACCTACTGTTCTTTAGAGTATTAACCATTGAATATATGTTTATCTCTAGATGGGTCAATGCAATGTACTTGTCAACTACAAGCATCCATGTTCTAGCTTAGGTGTCGCTATACTTGATGAGATCAACTACTCTTTTCGTAAGGAAGCGACTTAAAACATGCTAACATATCCGTATTAGTGATGCTCTGTCTTATTAATACTATGGTTAAAGATATTCAATATTGATAACTTTATTACAGTTGTCTTATCATCACAATTCTGTGTGATCTACTCTAAGTTATCAATAGTTGGGCTTCATTATTTGATATGCAAATAAATAAAAGCAATGATACAAAGGCCCTAGTTGATCGGCCTTACAGCACAACACTAACAAATTCTCATTTGCACTAAGGCCAATCACTCATGCTTACATTATAAGTTTTAGAAGCTACAATAGATATTTTATCTGGGATGAGGCCTTTTTTTATCATGCCAAAAATTCACTATAAATAAACAGAAGTTTATGTACAAAAGTGGAGAAAAAATAGAAAATACAAAGTTAAACCCAACAAGGGAAAATGATCACATCCATGGAGCTCAATCTTCCTGTACAGCTTGAAACTACAATCATCACTGACATGACTACCACATACTCTAGAAATGGGTCGAATCAACATTGATCCAAACTTGTAGCTTCTCGGGTTGCCTAAGATTCATTTTTTTTCTTGCAGGAGTCATGACTTGTGCTTTGCTCAGCTCATCCTGCATCTGATATCAATTATTAGGGAGTAAAAAGCCATTTACCCCCCTGTACTATACCTATTAGTTAACTTACTCCCCTGTACTTTCAAAAGAGCTACTTTACCCCCCTGTACATTCAAAAAAAAAAACCCACT
>JAOWBN010208691.1:0-14111 GCA_028565015.1 Pinguicula moranensis | reverse complement strand
GAGAAGAGATTTGAGTTCGTGAATTCATCGGGACTTTTATAGCCTCCGATTCCGTTCGTGATATAATCAACCGGAAGTACTACACTCCTAATACGCTTTCGCAAATGTACGGATTTTATTTCACGTATTTGTTAGATACGTTCTAACGATTTTCGGATCTATGATCCACAAATATTAACTTGAAATTATTCTTTAGTTTATTTACCAACGCCGATTTTCAAATTGATGCATCAAAACAATATCATGGAGCGAAAGTGTTAATTTTGGGGAAAGTTGAAAAATATTAAACAATTATTAAATGAATTTTATTTTTTTGAAAGGACCAAAGAGTAATTTTCAGATTTAGAGTTCACCCCTCAATCTTTCCAACAATTTTTTGAAAAAATAAATAAATAATCTAGCTCCTATTAAAAACTATTCTGGGTCTTCCCTTGCGGTTCGTCCAAACTTTAAAACAAGTCCTGGTATGAATTAGACATCTACAGCATTGCCGTTGCAGATTTACTGGCGAAATTGATATACTTAATTATTTTAACGATTTATTGAGAAATACAATCGATTTTTCTATATTATTAAAATATAGAATGACTGACATGAGTTAAGATGCTTTATGAAAAGAAAACAAATGAAATAATACACACCAGGAACTAGATTACTAGAAGACTACTCGAACAATCATTCAAATTTCAAACCCCACTTGCGTTTTCCGTACAAGATTCCTTTTCATTTGTTTTTTGATTCTGAATATTCCATTTTCTTTCTTCTCCTCTTCTATAATGGCAATTCGTGCAGAACAGACCATAGTGTAATAGTAAATGAGAAAAAAAAATAAGATGCATAATCTTCATCATCATCATTTGTAATGTTTAACAATTATTAACAGTGGCGGTGGTTACTGGTTAATGATCAAAGCTCTCTTTTTGATGCGAGGCGTGGCGTGGGTATAAATGCGGCATCTTTCCCATTATGAGCTCTTTTCACTTCCTTCTAATACCTCTTTTAAGTCCTTCTCTATGTCATTTACTGTTCTTCTCTTTCTCTATCTTGGATACCTGATCTTGGGTTCCCTCACTCTCTCTCATCTTTATTGTTGTCTTGAATGCTCAGTATCACTGCACAGTACACAATAACAGCCTCGACTTTGAACACTTCACATTATGGCCCGAAGTTCAAATTTTTAAGGGCAAAAAGAAAAGAAGAAAACATTTGTTTGTGAAGGGTTGTTGTAAAGGAGTACAGAAGTCTTGAAGGCAGCCCACAATCTGAAAATGGTATCTTTTCTTGCTTTTGCCTACTTTTAATTCTGTTTCTACAGGGTAGTTTCTGGTTTGCTTTAATTTTTATTTTATTTTAATTTATTTTTTTCTCTCGGACCAAGGGTTTCTCTTCTGAATGAGTAAATGAGTGTGTTTGCTGGTATTGATGGTGCTGAATTAATGATTCTGCTTCTATTGACTGGGTTCTGAACAATCTGTACCTATTTACTGGGTCAGTGCCCGTGTTTTTTTCCTGGGCATTAATGGCCCTTTTGGTGCTTTAATTTCAGTGAATAACTTTGGGAATAGTGGGGGTAATAGTACAGTGGTGGCGTTCTCGTTACATGGTTTTGGCTCTGCTTGCAGTTTCTCTTCAATTCATGTATCATAAATCTGGTCTGAGTTATTATGTCCGATCTCTTCAGCACTATCTGGAAGAGTACTTGGGACTATTTGAGCTTGCCTTAGTTGAAGTTTGCAAGAAGACCTAACCTCGCAACTCCAATATTCTGTCTCTTGTGCTGGTGATCCGGACCTGTTTGTCTATTGTATTGTAAATACTCGCTTGTTCCTTGGCGAATTTGGGCCTCAATTCGCTTGTTGTCAGGGTGTTTCTTGATTCTTAGAAGAATATAAAGGAGTATCAGTTAGGACTCTGCTTCGTCTTTTCGGCTTTCGGAAGGAAAGATGGATATAGCTGGAAAGGATTCTAATGTTGTGCCAGAGCAAAAGAGCAATGAACATGTAAACTATCATTCTCCTAACATACATTCAGACTGGCGAGTTAATGAGAATCCGACGAATACTTCCATCGAAATGGTCGCAATGGGAAGCACAGTGATGGAGTCGTCCACTTGTTCTTCTGCTCCTGTGGTTGATTCTTTTGGCCCTCACACTTGGGACCATCAATTTAATGCACAGGCTCTGGGCTACTGCGATATGAATGTCCAATACAATACCGGTACTTCTAGTAGCCTTGGCCCTGTAAGAGCTGAAACAGGTTGGCATCAAGGTGCTGTATTGAAAGGGGGAATGTTTCAACCAAGTTTCCCCACGATGCTTCCTCAGAGCTTACCTCATCTTCCATCTGATTCTGCTTTTATTGAAAGAGCTGCCCGTTATTCTTGCTTTGGTGGAGGGAGTTTTGGTCAAATGATGAATCCTTTTATTCTTAGTAATCCTCCACTGAATCACTGTGACGTGATGAGAGGGTCACATGAGTTTCTTGGAGGAAATTCTGTGAAGCCACTGCCTGGAATGCCAGACCAGGGGTGCGGAATGCACGTTACCGAGATTTCCAAGGACGGTTTATTTCGTGGAAAGTGTGAGGCTGAAGAGGGAAGCCCGCTGAAGAAAAGTGGAAGCTTTGTGGCCTCTCTTGATGAGGCAAAATATCCAATTGGCGTATCAGGTAATGAGTCTGATGAGGCTGAATTTAGTGGTCATGGAACTCAGGAGGAGCTGGGATCCCCGCCTGGAGAGTCCTCCCTTAAGGGTCTTGGCTCTAAGAAGAGGAAGCGAGGCGGACAGGTCTTGCATTTTTTCATGTGTCCAACATTGTTAGTTTCTATGGTCATCTGACTGAGTGTCTTGCTTGCTATGCCAGGATAATGGACTGGATGATAATTATGAAACTCCACAGCTATCTGTTGAAACAGACAATGAAAATGAGGAGATTAAACGAAAGGGTGATCAAAATCCAATTAAGACCGGAGGCAAGCATGCTAAGCAGGGATCCCAAGGCTCAGATCCAACTAAAGAAGGATATGTCCATATTAGAGCAAGACGGGGTCAAGCAACAAACAGCCATAGTCTTGCTGAAAGGGTGAGAATCTTGTCAAAGTCATTTGCAGGACGGGCATGATCGCCTATATTTTTTCTCCACGTATGCTTAAGTCAAAATTTTCCATTGTAATGCAGGTTAGGAGGGAGAAGATCAGTGAAAGGATGAAGTTTCTTCAGGACCTTGTGCCTGGCTGCAGCAAGGTATGGAGATAATTAAGCCTTATTATGTTGAAGCTTTTAGTTTATACCTGATGTATAAGTTCTCAGGTTACTGGAAAAGCTGTAATGCTTGATGAAATCATCAATTATGTGCAATCACTACAGCGGCAGGTTGAGGTAGGGATAAGTATTCTCCACTCCCTCTCTATATTACCAAACTCGTGTTCATTAAACTTCGTGATCTTCCTTTCACAGTAGTACATTAATGCTCTATTTCAGTTCCTGTCTATGAAGCTCGCAACGGTGAATCCTCGTCTGGATTTCAACATTGAAGGATTTGTGACTAAAGATGTAAGAATACATGTTAAACTGATACAAAGTGTTACCTATTAAAAAAAGACTGATACAAAGTGCTTTGTCATATCAGTCTATATGATTCCTTGTTTACCTGATAGAAGCTGTATATTGGCAACAGATGCTACAACCTAGACCTGGTATGCCATCTTCTCTCGTGTTTCCACCCGACATGACAACCATACCGTTTCCCCCACTTCATCCTTCACAACATGGAGCAGTGCAGACGGCCCTTCCGGTAAATTCTTCTGAAACCTTCCCAAGACCAGTCCATCTCCCATCTAATGATGCATGTGGAGCTTTAAGAGATTCTGCATCAAGTATCCAACAGATATAATAGAGATTCTGACTGTCATTTGTGCATCATGTCCAGGCACCTGATGTGTGGGAAGATGAACTTCACAACATTGTACACATGGGCTTCAACTAGAGTGTTCCTAACAGCAGAGATTTAAGTGGTAAATTCAGGCGCCATCTTGTAGAACTTTGTTTTCTAAAATTCCCTGCTGAATTCATGTCATTCCTTCACAGGTTCTCTACCACGAGGCCATATGAAACAGGAACCATGATCATCTTCCCTTTTCTTACCCTCCTGTATCTATGCCTAAAGAACCATCTTCCTTTTTAATTTATCACTTCCACGGGAGCATGTAGAGTTCTCGTCCTGTAAGATATAAGAAATTATAAGATTTGTGCACCTTGGCTCAGAGCTAAGCAGTTTTCCCAGATGGAGCGAGGAAATGGCGGGTGGTGCTAATTATACAGTATCAGAATCAAGATCAAGGCTTTTGTTTCATTCTTCAGCTATGTATGAAAGATGAGCTATATCATTATTGTTCAATCTATATATTTATGCTTGTGAAGAATTCTTCAGCCGAATAGAAATTTGAAGTACATATTGTTGAATTCATCTGCTTCGCGCCCAAAATTCCTTGGTTGCAGGACAACTTGTTAGAGTTGGTATACACTCGCAGACCTTGGGACGGGTCTAAATTATTACCCAATTCACTGGTATACTGTTACCATGATCGATACTCTTTGCTAATAATGCCCCCATTGACATTCTCTTCAATCGGTTGATGTGCTTGCGGATGCAAATCTTATTTGGAAAATGCTTGAGATTGAGAAAATTGGTCGGTCAAAGATGTTGGCTTTCAGCGATGGAACTAAAGCAGAACAAGACACGGAACAATCAAAACTAAAGCTGAAGCTGAAGTAGAAGAAATCGAGAGGTTGAATTTTGTTTCGAAGGGGTTTGGTACTTAAAGTTCGAGGCAGCAATGTTCTAATTCATCCTTGCGAAACAAAAAGAAAGAGAAAATATACTGAGATGCCCTGGCCTTCTTTGTACGCTATGCAACAAGGAAGGGAACTAAAAGTTGCATCCTTTAAGCCATAATACAAGCTGACGGCGTCATGTCCAATATTTCCGACACCTATGTTTCGCCCCTGAAACAATGCTGCGAGACTCATAGTTTGAAGGGTGTTAAACAACTCCATGGTCACGTAATCAGAACGCTGGCATGAAAACAGGCTGCTAAAGAGTATCAACAGCTCTTATCACACATGTGCGAGCAAAAATTGGCCTACATAGAATCATTGTTCTTAGGATGGTTTGAACCGCTGAGAGATGCCATAGCTGCCGAGCATGATGTGTAAAGGAAGGAACACCGGGTGCATACGGACCATATTTTAATCAGCTGCCTGCAGATATGATGACAGTTATTACGATGCATAAGATGATGGGATTGCTGATGACTGGATGATGTAATGGAAGTGCTCGAGTCGTTCAAGCTGCATGCCATAAAGGTGAAGCCATTGAGCATGAGGTGGTCTTGTTGAGGGCATCACAGTTTTTCTTCATTTGTTAGTTGTTACTATCATTTTTTTTTTTTATAGTTCGTTGTTACTATCATTACTTAGGTTACTTGCTTGGCATCTTCTATTGCTTGCATTCTACAATGCAACCTGATTTTCCAAAACGAGACATTAACTTTCTTCAATACCTACCTATCAAAAAAACTTTCTTCAATACCTCTTTGGAAGTGAGACACATCAAATTTGCAGCTTATACTCCTTTGTTCAGGTTGGTAGCCGTCCGATTCAGATATTGATGGCAACAGCCTTCATACAACCACCAGTGGACCAAAGGGATGATGGGCCACCTGATATCCGACATGCATTTGTACGTACTCTTAAATTGGAGACAGTGTGAGTATTTTTTTTTGATAATTAAGTATGCATTAAAACTGCCAAAACCTTACAAATTAAAGGCAATGATTCACCCCCAAACTTGGAGGTCTAATCATTCCTCCTTAAAATACAGTTTACGGGAGAAAAAAACTACTAACACAGTCTAGGGTGACGTAGCCAATCCGCTATCGTCACCACCTCTGAGGGCCTGTCAAATGCAGTGAACCAATGTCATGCCTGAACTTTGATCTTCTCCACGATTTTCACATGCTCAAAAGTCTCCTCTTGAAAATGAATCGCATTCCTTGCATTCCATAAGTTTCACGTAGTACAATGCCATATACACTTCCATAACTTCCAACCGCGTCTCATTTTAGCCATACCCATATGAGCAATAAAATGAATCTGTGGGTTCACATGACTCTGCATACAAAAAACCTATCCAATGATATATCTCCGACTAGACCGCAAAAGATAAGTAGCAAGTAAAGAACATATGTTATGTGCTATCCAACTCACCATGACAGAAATTGCAAGATCGCATTTCTGCCGAGCACAACATGCCACGATAAACAAGGTTGTCGACAGTGGCAAGACGCAAATGAAGGAGTCGCCAACAAAAAGCCATAACTCGGAAAGGTCATCGCTTGCCCCAGATCGAGGCAATCACAGACTGTGAGACCGAAGTAAGCCCCCGTAGCGGACGCTGCACACGATAACCAGCCTTCACTGAATACACACCTGAGGGGTCGATAATCCAACGCCATCCATCCCCCAGGCTTCGGTCAACGACCAATCATCATAGCCTCTATCTCCTGTACCCAGACCACCTCATGATCTCGAAGAGGTCTGCGCCAGGACCATATCAACTGCCAATCCTTCCCCTCTCGTACCCACTTGGTTGACACAAGAATCTGTTGATCAAGCACCAACAGATATAAATGTGGGAACCTTCGAGCAAGAGTGCCACCATCCAGCCAATCATCCTCCCAAAATTGAGTCCGATCACAACTCACCATGGTTCTCTTCACTCCATCCACAAACCAATAAGATGCACAGATAACAGAATGCACATCCTTCCACCATCGAGAATGACCAACTCGTACAGACAAATCAAACCAATCCCCATCCCCACTTTGAATATATTTATGAATAACAATGTCTCGCCATTGGCCAACTGCCCCAATACTGAGCCTCCATCCCCATTTGGCCAACAAAGTTGTATTAAACGACCCTAGATCTAGAAAACCGAGACCTCCACATTCTTTACTTTGACACATGGTCTCCCAACTAATCCAGGCTATACCTTGAGATGTTCCAGAATATGTTTTCCATAAAAATGATGTACAAATCTTCACCATCTCTTTGATCATGGACTTCGGAGCCTTATATAAAGAGAAATAATATACTGGCATGCTACAAAGGACACTCTTTGTCAAAGTCACATTTCCCCCAAAATTTAGAAACTGATTCTCCCACAAAGCTGTTTTCTTGCGCATCGCAAGAATAAGGGATCGCCAGGAACGCATATAACAAGGATTACAAGCCACTGAGATCCCTTAATACTCAAAAGGTAAGCCCATCACAACACAATGTAGTTCTCTCGCAAAACTCTGCTGGGTGTCAAGATGTATTTATTCTCAATATGCTGCTCTTCTTGAAATTAATATATAAACCTGACACAAGCTCATATAATCTGAGAATAACCTTCATACCTTGCACATTTTGAAGAGTTCTTGCCCCGAAGAACAAAGTATTGTCTGCATATAACGAGTAGATATAGATATAGTTCTCACAACTAATCCCTTGCAGTACACCAAGATCAACAGCTCGACGAAGTATTAGATTAAGACCCTTCGTGGCAATAACGAAGAGGAAATGCGACAAGGAGGTCACCCTGTCGGAGACCACGACAAAAATAAAAAATATCAGAAAATGCTCCATTAACAAGTACATATCCAGAGGTCGTCTAGAGACATGCCCTCATCCAACCAATCCACTTCTCCGCAAATCCCATCTTGCGCATCATATTAAACAAAAAAGACCAGTTCATCGAATCACATTCCTTCTCAAAATCAACTTTAAAAAGATAGTAGGATCCTTAGAATATTTCGCATGGTGCAATAATTCATACGCAAGCAAAATACCCTCTTAAATCTGTCTACCCCGAATAAAAGCCATCTGCTGAGGAGAAATAATTTTATCAATCACTAGCCTCAATCGATTCGCCAGAAGCTTTGATAATAATTTATAAGCACTACCCACCAAAGATATTGGTCGAAAATGATTCAACTCTGTCGGAGAAAGAACTTTAGCAAGCAATACAATACAAGTAGAATTATTGCCTTGCATATATCACCACAATAATAGAAATCCTACAAGAAAGCAATGTAGTCCTCTTTCACAACCTCCCAATGAGTCTGGAGGAAATGAAAGTTAAACCCATCAGGACCTAGGCTCTTCCTGCCAGAACAAGACATCAAAGTAGAATAAATCTCATCATCACTGAACTCTGCTAACAATAAATTATTATCCTCAACAGACATACGCTCACAGGGGATGAGAATATTCGGCCTGTCCACAAATGGCTCAGCAACATGCTTTATGAAGTGATCCAAAATACCCTGCTTCACACCTTCTACATCTTCTTTCCAAATGCCATCAAAGAACAAGCCATGAATTTCATTACGAAAACGATGGTTACGCAGCGAGCATGAAAGTACCATGTGTTACCGTCCCCTTCCCGAATTCAACAGGATCTTGATTTCTGAAAGAGAATCGCAACCTTTCTATTCTGAGCTTGCTGTAAATCAGCCAAGGCAACTTTCCTATCACTAATTTCATCATCTGAAAGAGCACATGCCTCCCCTATTTGATCAAAAATACGTAACTTTTCGAAAATCCCCTCAAGAACTCGATTAGTCATTCCAAAAACATCTTGATTCCAAACTTTAAGAGACTGTCTTAAAGCTTTTAATCGACAATGAAGAATATAAGACTTACTATCTGAGAAAGACATAAACTTTGTGCGTGTGCATAACTTCAGTATTCTTCCACTAATCACACCATAATCGGACTATCAAACTGGCCCTTACAGTAATAAGGATAAAATTGCTTGTCCTATTAGTTTTAGAGTATGGTCCAAAGTTAGGCATGAATTGAAGTTTGTTTGCATCCATACATTCTACACATAAGATTTATCAATTTCTTCTACTTATTTTTATTTTTTCTAGCCCTAGTAATTTTTTTTAAAATATGTATGAAACAACTTTTTTTTTATCATTCTACTTCTAATGTTTAGTTCTGTGAATAAATTGAAATTTTGAAAAAAAAACTATTTCTACTGATTTTTCTAATTTTTAGTAAATTTTGCAAACATTCCAAACATCTAAAATGAGAAAAAAAAAGTAAAATAAAATTAAGAAGTAAAATGAATGTTGATACACAAGAGACGCGTATTGTGCCATTAAAATCCAACGCAGGCCCAAGTTTACAAGAAAATAATCATGTCAAAGAATTACAGTCCAAAATCACCAGCAGAATGAAAAGGATCAGTTCTACCGACACTCTGCAGCAAGTCATTACATCAGAAGACTTTTCCACAGAAAATCCGGTGCAAAATTATGCAACTCCAGCGGACAATTCACAAGAAGCGGCGTCTCCAGAACCTGCAGGAACTATCCAGAGACAGTAAAAACAAATAATACACATTAGAACTCTTTGGATGAAAGATGAAATGTATAAAAATCAGATGAACCATGTAAAACCATCATTGAAAGTGAAATAAATAAAATTTTCAGTTACTCAAGAAATTTAGCATGGTATTAGAGCATTCCTCACGGCTTCACCGCCTCTGATCCACGGCCTCCCTCTCCCCCAACCCACTGTGTCCCTCATCTTTCTCTCCATGGCAGCTATAGACACCACCATATCTCTTACCTACTCAGAATATTCACATTTGGTCACCTGCAAACTCAATGCCTCCAACTACCATTTCTGGCAAAAACAAGTCAGCCTCCTCCTACAACGCCACAATCTTTTTGGCTACTTAGATGGCTCCATCCCAGAACCTCCAGCCACTTTACCCACAGACCCATCCAAACCAAACCCTGCATATCAGACTTGGCATGATATTGATCAACAATTACTTTCTCTCCTCATCTCCTCTCTAACAGAGGAAGCTCACAATCTCATCATTGGCAAGCCAACGACCAGAGACGTATGGAGTACCTTTCAACAAGAATACAGTGGTCTCAGTGTCACAAATGAACTTAGTCTTTGGGATCAACTTCAACAGCTTCAATGAAATCATCTCCCAGTCAAAGAATACGCTCGCCAATTTCTCACCCTCTGTACACGCCTTGCATACCTTGGCTAGCCTGTTGCTGCTTTGGACCAAAGCCACTGGTTCCTTAGAGAACTTGGCCCCGATTTTGTGGCTTTCGCTGGCTCTCAGCTTTCACAAGACCCCCTTCCCTCTGTTCGCGAAATTATTGCAAAGGCAGAGAATTTTCAAGCACCATATCATCATATGGTTCCTAGAACTCTTTTCCCTGCTCTTGCTTTTCATTCCTCTGCTCACAACAGTATGCCTTCTCCTCTTTCATCAGCCGATTCTGCACAACTCCTCCTCTTACCATCCGTCATCTGCACAAAACCCCTCACCTATGTTCTACTTTGCTTCTCCTCCACAACAAAATTCAACCTACCTTCCACCAAGACATTCGGCCCCTTCTCCACTACTAATACTCAATTTTCCGTCACATCTATCATCCTCCACTCCTGGTTCTCCTATACTACCCCTGATTCTTCTTATGGTCGCGGGCGTGGTCGAGGGAAACGAACACCCATGTGCCAAATCTGCAAGGGCTATGGCCACTACGCCGACCACTGTCCGCAATGATACTCTTCCCTCACTTTTGCTGAAGCCACCCCACAAGCCCATCTTGTCTCCATCTCTCGACTACCTCTTGGCCATGGCGCTCCATTTTCGGCTCCAGTGCAATTTTCTCCCATTTCTCCAAACCCTGTCTATTTTCCTGGACCACAATTCATTTACTCTTCTGGCCCACAAGTTTCAGTTTATACTCCTCTTTCTTCACAAACAGTCGACACGCCCTCCACTTCTTCTCATGGGCTAATTGTTTCCCACAATCAGCAACCCAGCAGCCCATTCTCGATTTCTTCTGTCTTAGGTAAGTTTAAGCTAGAGGACAGAGTCAGTTAGGGATAGTAATGAAAACAGTTATTCTATTTATTTGGATCTTCATAAGTTCAGTAGCCGAATTCTTTCTTTAAAGAGTCACATCACAAGCCCCTTCTTCATTTGATCCTATTGGGCCGGCCCATCCTACCCCAAACTCTTTACAAAACCCAGCTCCACCAAATCGCCCTTTTCCATGGTTTATTGGATCTCACCCAATTACTCCACATGCGGTTGGTAGTTATCCAGCCGACACTTCCACACCTCAAATCCCTACTCAACCCACATCTCTTTCCGACTGGTATATGGATACCGGCGCATCTGCTCATATGACCTCCTCCACCTCAAACCTGGATCAAGCTACCCCTATAAAGGTAAAACATGTGTTGTAGTTGGTAATGGTGAATCCTTACCAATTACTCATATCGGTATTGCATCCTCTCATCTTTCCTTACCGTTATTAGATGTTCTTGTAGTTCCCCATCTTACCTAAAATTTACTCTCAATAAGCAAATTAACTACTGATTTCTTTGTTGCTGTTACTTTTCTTGATAATTATTTTATTGTTCAGAATCATCATACGGGGCAGGTAGTGGCCACTGGTAGGCGTGATGGTGGTCTCTATGTTCTTGAGCATAGCATTCCAGCTCTTGTCTCCTCACTTAAGGCCTGTTCATCTCGCACTTCTTTTGATAACTGGCATGCTAGATTAGGTCATGTGCCCTCATCCATTGTAACTTTTTTATGTAGCAAGGGACATATTTTACTCAATTCCTCTAACCCCTCCCCCCATCTTTGTGAATCATGTCAAAAGGCTAAAAGTCATCGCCTCTCTTTTGTATTAAATGAAAAACGTGCTACTCATCCACTTGCTTTAATTTATTGTGATCCATGGGGGCCATCTCCTGTTATATCCTTGCATGGCTATCATTACTATGTTATATTTATTGATGATTACTCACGATTTACCTGGTTTTACCCTCTTATCCGTAAGCCTGACTTTTGCGATATCTTCTGTCATTTCCACGCATTTGTCGAAAAACAATTTTCCACTCGTATTAAAAATTTTCAAAGTGATGGTGACACCGAGTTTACAAACCATCGTTTTCAAAATCACCTCCGTACACATGGCATTTTTCATCAAATGTCTTATCCTTATACTCCTGCCCAAAATGGTCGTGCCGAAAGAATAGGCATATCACCGAAATAGGTCTTACTCTTATGTTTCATTCTCATACTCCTCTTGCTTATTGGGTTGCTGCATTTAGTACTGTAGCCTACATCATCAACTGGTTACCATCTACCCTTCTTTTAGGGAAATCTCCTTTTGAATTATTATATGGCATTCCTCCTAATTACAACCACTTTCATTCCTTTGGTTGTCGTGTTTTTTCTTGTCTAAGAGACTATGCCTCAAATAAGTTTTCACCGAGAAGCCTTCCTTGCATCTTTCTTGGTTACAGTTTTGTCCACAAAGGTTTTCGATGTCTTAATCTTAATTCTTCCCGCCTCTACATTACAAGGCATGCCCAATTTGATGAAACCTTGTTCCCCTTTCAAACTCCTTCTGCCTCTACCTCTACCGATGACTTAGACATTTCTACCTTTCTTGACCCTTCTCTTCCCTCTCATCCCTCCACCATCAATCTTATCCCTAACCAATATGACCAATCTACCTCCAATACTCCTTGTCCAATTTGTCCATCGTCTCCTACCGTACCATCCCTACCTTTCGCTACCACACCTTCTTCAACCACCCCTAACCTCTCCTTCCCACACCCATCTCCAGAACCTACCACCATCTCTACTCCCTCAATTACCAACCTTCATCCCATGACTACTCGAGGAAAAACTGGCATATTCCATCCTCATATTATTGCTGACCATTGTGATCTTTCCACTTCCAGCTTCCTCCCTGCACTATTAGCTTCTACCCAACCCCGAGGATTTAAGTCCGCAGCTAAATACCCTGAATGGATAGCCGCCATGGATGAGGAAATCAGCTCACTTCACAAAAACCACACATGGGACTTAGTTCCACGACCTACTCATACAAATGTTGTTGATTCAAAATGGATTTTTCGCATCAAATACCTGTCTGATGGATCCATTCAACGTTATAAAGCACGTTTGGTTGCTCGAGGATTCACACAGATACCTGGCATCGACTACTTTAATACTTTCAACCCGGTTGTCAAAGCCACTATTGTTCGTACTATACTCTCAGTTGCTCTATCTAGACGTTGGTCTCTTCGACAACTTGATGTTAAGAATGCCTTTCTCAATGGCTATTTATATGAAGATGTCTATATGGAACAACCTCCTGGCTACGTCAATTCACTTTATCCAGATTATGTTTGTCACCTCAGGAAAGCGCTCTATGGTCTAAAACAAGCTCCAAGAGCTTGGTTTGAACGTTTCAGTAGCTTTCTTGGCAGTCTTGGTTTCTCATGTAGCAATGCTGATACATCTCTATTTGTCTTCTCCCAACAACATCATGTTATTTATCTCCTTTTATATGTCGATGATATTATTGTCACCGGCAGTGACGATTCTCTACTTGATCACTTTATTCAAAAACTACACACTGAATTTGCTCTTACTGATCTTGGTTCGCTGACTTACTTTCTCGGTCTAGAAGCATCCCCTACAGATGATGACATTTTCTCAGCCAACTCAAATATGCTCGTGATCTTCTTGCTCATGCACAATTATTAGACAGTAAACCCGTTAACACTCCAATGGTGATATCTCAATATCTCTCCTACGACGGAGAACCTCTCTCTGATCCGACAGTTTATCGCTCTCTTGTTGGTGGACTCCAATATCTTACTATCACAAGAACAGATATCTGCTATGCAGTCAACTCTGTCAACCAGTTCATGCATGCTCCAACAGAAACTCATCTTCAGGCTGTAAAAAGAATTCTTCGATATATCAAAGGAACTCTGACAATGGGTCTTCGTTTTCATGCCTCATCTAACATCAGTTTTATTATTGCCTACTCTGATGCTGATTGGGCCAGCTGTTAGGCACTCGACGCTCTACTTTAGGGTTTGCATTATTTCTTGGTGGCAATCTCGTCTCGTGGAGTTCCAAAAAGCAACCTATAGTATCTCGCTCCAGCTGTGAGTCTGAATATCGAGCCCTTGCCCATGCTG
>JAOWBN010208680.1:0-14111 GCA_028565015.1 Pinguicula moranensis | reverse complement strand
GTCTCTAGTGTCACCCTCCAACGTTCCAGCTTATCATTGACCTCTTCTTTTGTCTCTGCTACTAAGACAATATCATCGGTAAATAACATACACCATGGGATCTCATCTTGTATATCCCGGGAGAGTACGTCCATAATCACCACATAACTTATATATACATCCTAAATTTATAAATATATATCCCAAGTTTATAAGTTTGTATATATTTATAAGCATGATTTGCTCAAAACTTTGTAAACTTATAAACTTAGGGTACAAACTGATTATAATTTATATTTTATGTTTCACCTATTAAGCTTATAAGCTTATAAATTTTAGAATTTAGTTTAAGCCGTAAGGTTTATTTAAGGTTTTGAAGTTCAAACCTAAATATTAAACTAAACCCTAAAATTTATAAACCTCAAATTAGAATTTAGACTTTAGTGTTTTCCTATATAAATGGATTAATTTTATTCATTTTGAAAACGTGCGGGTTAAAACGGTTAAAACGGGTTAAACGGATATATGTTCATATAAAAAATTTGAACGGGTTAAATGGATTAAAACGGTTTAAACGGGTTTAAATGGTTTAATTCGTTATTTTTTTTTAAAAAATGGGCGGATACAGGTCAAGACGGTTTTTAGACCGTATCCGCCCATTTTTAAGCGAGCGAATACGGTTTCGGGCTTATGCAAAATAGGCGGATACGGGTTTGGCCCGTTTAAAAAATCGGTTGGTCCGGTTTTAAGGTGCGAAACCCATTTATGAAAAGGGGCAGTCCGGGTTTGTCCAACCGCCTATATGCCAAACTCTAATTGTCCCGGTATTACACAACTTACAAAGTAGTTTTTGGCTTAAAATATGTAAAACAAAAATTATAGTGTTTTAGCAATGAGCTTTTGCTTTATAAGTTGTTAGAGAATTTGCAGTTTAGGAACATCTTCATTCTTCAAAGCGTTATTACGATTCTCTTTTTCTGTAAGTTTTACAAAAAGTAGAGCAGTAGCGGCACCTCTTTATGATTGGTTTTTGTAGGCATTTTAGGCAAAATGATATAGCACAAGAATTTTTGCAAGAAAATAGCAAGAATGGTGGACCTCGTGTGTTAAATACCAATTATAATCTTATTAAATATACGGGGCCTACCATTCTTATGATTTTCTTGTACTAATTTAATGGGGGCCTTTTAGAATTATAATAACTTATGGGGGAAGTTTAAAAAGCTGTATTAATTTTACAGTCACTTATTTTTTGCAAGATACTCGTCAAGTCATTTTTGACCACGTTCAATAATATAGATGTAAATTTGGGTATCAAGGATTGATTTTTGAATGTTCACATGTATCAAATTTAGGTAGGCATCCTCCGATAGTCTCTTATTAAAACAAACCTTGTAAGGACACCTTCTTTAGGGCCTGTTCTGCGTAGGCAATTTAAAATATAATTAATTTTCTTGATTAAAAATAATAATAAATAAACAGACTCTTTCTAAAAAAACATCTTATTTCTTTTAAAATAAAATAAAATATATTATAATCACTTGATAAACATCAACAGATTTCCATGCCAATCACAATAAGATTTTAATTTATCTATCCAGCTAACAGTCCTGACTCCCGAATCCTTGCAATTACAACGACTTGCATTTAAATTATTAAGTCCTATAACACCCCCTTACAAAAAAAAAGGCAAAGAGTCTTCAATCTCTGCACATCCAACAACAATGGCAGTTTCCCAACAAATTCAGGCGATTCGAACGAAACTAGAAACGATGGCTATAAACAACAACTCGCTAAATTTACGCAAGCGAAAGTCCCCTTCACCGGCGTCTTCTTCTTCTCCTCGCATCCCCGGCTCGGCGACGGCAGCAACAGGAGAGATCCATGCGGTGGCGATGGTAAACAAGAGGACGAAGTATCGAGGTGTGAATACACGCTACGAGATGGGGTTCCGGTTCGTTCCAACAGATGAGGAACTGATACAAGATTACCTGATGAAGAAATTAGAAGGGCAGCCGATCATGCTTGAGGGGATACATGAAGTGGATCTGTACCAGTTTAACCCCGAGGATCTAGCAGGTTGTTGAACATCCTTATACATTGTCTGGATATGAAGGTTTTGTTGTATACCTAGATGCATGTTGATTGCTGTAAATTTCTTTCGATTCTTGATCATGCTTTGTTCATTGTTACGGTTTTGTTATTTGACTTTAATCCATTCTAGCCCCTAGATTATAGTTTCTTGTGTGTTAGGAAACTTTCTTGATTCCTGATGATATCTTGAACACCCTTTTTACTTTCTTGATAATGAATTGTGTTTAGTGTTTTTTTTTTTTTTATCTGCGTAGTTTAGATTTCTATTCACTCTAATCGTTCTCCTTCGTATTCTTGATTATTTCTAGAAATAGGGTTTAGGGCTTTATCCAATTCTAACCCATGATTATAAATTATTGTGGAACAGAGCAATTTCTTGATTCTTGAACATCCTTTTGCTTTCTTGATAATGAATTGTATTTAGGGTTCATCAATATCTGTAGATGCATGTTGATTTCTATTCAGTTCTGAGTTCGGTTAAGGGTTTTGCTGTAATATATTGTGTAATAGACAACTTTCTTGATTGTCGATAATTTACTGAACATCCGTTTGCTTTGTCGATAATGATTTGTGTTTAGGGTTATGTTATATGCGTAGATCCATGCTTACTTGTATTAGTTTCTAATCCTTTTTATTACATTCTTGATGATTTCTTTTCGAGTTAGGGTGTAGGTTTTAGACTTCAAGAGTTTTATCCAATTCTAAACCTACATTATGATTTACCGTATAACAGAGAATCATCCTCATCTCGGAGAGCTTAAGTGGTACTTCTTCACTCCAAGGGAGTGGAATTATAGAAGCCTCCGATTCGCCGGTAATGGCTACTGGAAGGCCACCGGAGCAGACAAGAAGATCACTCTTGATACGGATACTTCAAATGAACGGATTATTGGGTATAGAAAAGCACTAGTGTTTTATCAAGGATATCCTCCCAATGGAAAGAAGACAAATTGGATTATGCATGAGTACATACCTCTCGACGACATCAAGGTAAGTTTCGTTTAAATCATTTCATTATATTAATTTTTTTTTATTTTAATTTATACTATAACATTATTTATTTATTTAACAGAAACTAATAGCCATACGACCTTTTAACAAAACCTGTCTTTGTCATTGCTTTTGCAGCTTGATGACGTTGTTCTCTGCAAGATGTATGAAAAGCTCGAACAGCAGGAAAAGAAAGGCTTGAAAGATGAAACCTCCGATGAGTACGAAGACCAGGACATGGACGTCCCCACCTCAACTTCTACATCTGAAATCAGCGACGAGGACGAGGACGACGACGACGACGCTCTCGGCACCAGCCCTCCTGGTCATGCCACCGGCCACGCTGCAGCTAACAACAACCCGAACGGGGATGCTACCGACTTTATCTATCCATCTCTCGATGAGCCGCCGAGTCTATTCTATGATGAAGGGATGAACACACATCTGGAACGATCTCCGTACTCTTCGTGCTATGATCATTTGCAGCTTTTTCTCTCATTATGATCCGGCAAGAGGTTTTTAGTCCTAGATTCTCATCCGTTGTTGTCGGTGATGAGAACAGGAGGAATATAGGCGAGTGCGTTATGAGGGAAAGAAGGCAGTTTTTAGAGGAATATCGGCGAGTGGGTTAAGAGGGAAAGAAGGCAGTTTTGATATGGAGAACCAGTTGATTTGATTTTAAGGATTCTATACCTACATTTTTCTATTGTTTTGTTTGGGGATCTTTTTGAGTCGTGTTTTAGATGTTGGTTTGGGGAGTTTGTTAGGAAATCAACTAATATTTTTTGTACTAGCACACAACTGATGAAAGAAGAGAGACGTCCTGTTTTTATGAGCTTAACAATCTATGGAATAATGACTCCTGTTTCTGTTTTTTGGTCGTTAAATCATGCTAATATGTACATAGAAAGGAAAGGGGGGAAATACTGGAAGAGCAAAGACGAAAACAACAAAGACAAAGGGAAACAAGGTGGAACTGGATAAGCCTTACGTCTAAGGCAAATGAAGCCAAGGAAGTGGTATCGGTGAGACAGGCTAATCTGAGATTAAAGGATCAGATTAAAGGAAAGTCTGGATAACAGGGAAACAGAGCAGAAAATCAGAGCAAAGCTGAGGACAAACAAAATGAAGGGGAAGGAATAAAGGAAAGTCTGGATAACAGGGGAAACAGAGCAGAAAATCAGAGCAAAGCTGAGGACAAACAAAATGAAGGGGAAGGAATAGATACGGGTAAAAAGAAATCTTGGTTTCTATAACTATCCGGGCTGAGTAACTGCCAAACTATCAATACTTTTGAAAGTTTTAACTATAAAAATAAAACTACAGTCTTGAATTCATTTCCATATATAAATCCTATAGAAATTAACCGCCTTCATAAAAACCGACCTCTCAAAGTCTCGTGTTCACCTCCAACTGCAATGGCAGATTCCCCTTCACCAGATTCTTCTTCCTCTCGTTTCATTCTCTTCTCGCCGGCGGCAGCAGCAGTGGAAGAGATCCCACCAGCTTCTTCTTCCTCTCGTTTCATCCTCTTCTCGCCGGCGGTTGCAGCAGTGGAAGAGATCCATGCGGTGTCTACTGTGGACAAGACGGTCTCGCCGGCTGCAGCGGCGGAAGAGATCGATGCGGTGGACAAAACCATCTCGCTGAACCTGAACCTACATCTTGGTCCACACTCGCCTGCCGCAGCGGTGAAAGAGATCCATCCGGTGTCTGCGGTGGACAAAACCGTATCGCTGAACCTAAACCTACCTGTCACAGCGGCGGAGGCGGAAGATATCCATGCGGGGTCGACGGTGGAAAATAACGTCTCGCTGAACTTACATCTTGGTCAGCATTCGCCGGCCGCAGCGAGGGAAGATATCCTCGCGGTGTCCACTGTGGACAAAAGGAAGAATTATGCATGTGTGAATAGAAACTACGAGCCGGGGTTCCGGTTCAGTCCAACAGATGAGGAACTGATACAAGATTACCTGATGAAGAAATTAGAAGGGCAGCCGATCATGCTTGATGGAATGCATGAAGTGGATCTCTACCAGTTTAACCCAGAGGATCTAGCAGGTTTTCTTGTGTGATAGAGAAACTTTCTCGATTCCTGATGATATCTTCAACACCCTTTTTGCTTTCTTGATAATGAATTGTGTTTCCAGTTTTCTTTATCTGCGTCGATGCAGGTTGATTTCTATTCACCCTAATCATTCTCCTTCCGATTGTTGATTATTTCTTGAATTAGTGTTTAGGGCTTTCTTCTCTGTTTTGTTGCTTTGGTTATAGATAATTAGCTTCAGTTTTACTTCCAGCACAGCAGTCATATTGGATGTACTGTGTAGTTTTTGAGCCAATTGGCATACAAGGAATTTACTACCTAAAAAAAAAAGTGTTTAAGGCTTTTCTTGATAATGAATTGTATTTAGGGTGCATCTATATCCGTAGATGCATGTTGATTTCTATTCAGTTCTTTCGATTCTTGATGATTTCTTGATTTGTTTTTTCAACTTTGAGTTCGGTTAAGGGTTTCGCTGTAATATATTGTGTAACAGACAAATTTCTTGATTCTCGATAATTTACTGAACATCCGTTTGCTTTGTTATATGCGTAGATCCATGCTTATTTCTATTCGTTCTAAATCATTTTTATTAAATTCTTGATGATTTATTTTCTCATATGAGTTAGGGGACTTGGGGTTTAAACTTGGAGAGTTTTATCCAATACTAAACCTATATTATAATTTATTGTGTAACAGAGAATTTTCCTCATCTCGGAGAGCTTAAGTGGTACTTTTTCACTCCAAGGGACCGGAAGTACAGAAATGGACTCGTTCCGAACCGATCTGCCGGGAATGGCTACTGGAAGGCCACCGGAAGAGATAAGAAGATCACTCTTGATGCGAATACTCCAAATGAACGGATTATTGGGTATAGAAAAGTACTAGTGTTTTATCGTGGAAACCCTTCAAATGGAAACAAGACAAACTGGATTATGCATGAGTTCAGACCCAACATTGCTCCAAGAGTCAGAGATGCTCTCGACGGCATGAGGGTAAGTTTTGTTTGACTCATTTCATTATAAATGTTTCTTAAGATTATGCCAAGGGGTCGAGATACGAATTATGAATTAGGGGGTTCGGGATTCGGGATTCAGATTAGGAAGATTCGAGTTATGATAAAAAAAAATTAGGAGATTCAAGACACGAATTTTTCTGTTTTTCTATTTTTGTCGATTATATAATGTTCTTGCTCCCACGGGGGGTGCGACCACGTCCTTCAGAATTAATTTTTTGATTTCAATTTATACTATAGCAGAAACTTTTTTTTTTGATAATTACTATAGCAGAAACTAATAGCCATATATACGGCCTTTAACAAAACTTGTCTCCGTATTGCTTTTGCAGCTTGATGACGTTGTTCTCTGCAAGATTTATGAAAATCCTGAAAGGCACGAACGGAAGAAAAAGAAATGCTTGAAAAATCAAATGTCCGATCAGAACGAAGAACAGGGCATGGACGTCCCCACCTCAACTTCTACACCTGAAATCGGCAACGAAGATGAACCAAACCAGAAGAATGAACTAGGAATAGGAACCAGTTGATTTGATTTTAGGGATTCCATACGTACGTTTTTCTATTGTTTTGTTTGGGGACCTTTTTGAGTCGGTTTTTAGGTGGTGGTTTTGGGAGTTTGTTAGGAAATTGTCATGCTAATATGTACATAAGCCATACCAAAGGGTCAATATAGAGTGGTCTGGTTTTGTTCTAATTTACTTGGCATTTTTTTGGGCTCATTAGGCCATTCCGATAATTAATTATTAGGCCTCGTAAATGGGTTTTAATGTTAATAGCTAAAAAACAGCTACAAAAAAAAGCTTATAATCAATCATTTTCATTAGATATAAATAATATTTCAACAATTTGCACAAATTGGAATAAAAATTAGCTACATAATTTTCTTTCCTTCTTTTTACCAATATGACACTGATACTCTTCAAAAAACTACCTTCCACTTCCACAGAACGAACAAATTGGAATAAAAATTCGCTACATAACAAGCGTGGGCTGCTAGGACAAGGGATATAGACACACATATCCCTCATCAACTTCAAGCTAAGGCTATTGAATCTCTCCCGGGAATATTGTCTCGACGCCTTTCTCCAGTCTGCTCCGGCCTTCATCATAGCAGCAAATTCTTCGTAACTTATCCGCCCGTCCTGCATCCTGAGAAAATGTAAGATTTGCACAATCCCAGAAGGCGAAGGGGGATCATAAGCGTGGTTGATGGCTTTGACGTTTTGGAATCGTCTATAAGGGTGTTTGCTAACAAGGTCGGGTTTGAATATTAATTCCGTTGTCAATACTGTCTTATTCTCTTCACTGTTTTCAAAAGTAGTTCCACTTGCCTCAAATCCCTTATTCAGTGGGGTTGTTGCTCTCTCTTTTCCATTGTGCCCTTCTCTTTTCCATTAATGCGGACACCCTGGTGCAATAGATGGCCGCATTATCCGTGCCCATATATCTTCTGAACTTCTAAAGCTCTCTTTTCTTTTTGAACTCTCATGGCCATCAAGTCTGACACTTCCTCTGTTTTCTCTTCCCAACAAGGAGATGGAGTTAATTTTCAGAAAAAACAAAAAACTAGGAGATGGAGTTTCCAATACACCGGAACGGTTCACTGTTTTGGCCCGAGGGTGTTCTGTAATGAGACTTCTTCATTCTGGCTTTTCTCCTTACCATTCCGCTGTTTTTCTAAACTCCGGATCAGCATTCTCCTCTCCTTTGCAGGCTGTTTACCCAGAGAAATAGCTAGCATGTTTTGCCCTGAAGTTCCTTCTTTCTCTGCTTCTGTCTTCAGTTCTTTGTCAGCATTCTCAAAGTTTGATACTTTTCCTTCAAAAGCTTGATTATCCTTCCTCTTCATTGCCGTGCATTGCAGTTCAATTTGAGACATTTGAAGCTCAAATTGACATTGAGATAGTTCCAGTTGAAGTTTGTTGGCATTGATTTCAAAAGCAAGAGCTTTCTGTTTCCATTCGTCCACCTAAAAAGAAACTAACTTGCAATACTTTAACATGTTTTGCATCATTTTTTTTAAAATCGTCTATGCATACAAACATCCTTATAACCACTAGTCCATCTGTTCTAACACAAGTTTCTGATGATTAAGGGAAAAATGTCAGGATTGAAGGCCTCTTACATCATGTTTAAGTGTCTGAACCTCGTACTCCGATTCGCTGGCTTGATTTTCCCAGAAATCCCGGGATACCTGCAGTCGTTCCATTTCACCATGAACCTGCACGAGCATTTGTTTCATTTGGGACCATTGTTCTGTCTCAGCCCTCACTTGCTCCACAATCTTGCGGACAACGATCTTGCAATGACCAGAGCATTTGATCTTGTCTATTGACACTATTTGCTCCTAGAAAAGAAAAAAGATTGTAACTTTTCACAAAACCATTTCTATCTCAAACAATGAGCTTAGTAGTACTTGATTATCTTCCATTCTTGTTGTCTTCAATAATTCCTCCAACTTCTCTGATAACTCCTTAATCTCTTTCTGTGTTTCTGCATTCATGTTCTTCCCATCCGAAATCGCTTTCTTTCCCTACAAATCACCAGGATGACAAACAGATAAATGAAGCTGAAAGAAAACAAGACAAAGGGAAGAAGAGAAGAACACCAACAGAAACCAGTGTATGAACAAAAGATGTGAGAGTCCTCTCAATTTGAACCCTGTTTCTCTCCGTTCTCAAGAAATTGGACTCACGGCGGTGATGGTTGCATTTGGAAGTGGGTTTTGGTTCCTTCCGGCGTCTGAGCTCGGCGGTGGGCTGCGGTGGCGGCATGGCAGCCGCTTTGACTTTGGCTGGGTTGCTTGTTTTCAGTCAACTAGGTTCAATAAATTCGAATTCAACGGCACATGAATTCAAAGGCCCTTTATTGCTACATTTTGATCACTGTTGAAGGATCTACTTGAAATTCGAAATTGCACCAGAAAGCAATGAGAAGAAAACGATCATTGTTACCAACTCAAACTATATATTGGGATGATTACAAAATGTTAGATTCACCCGTTTGTTTATTTATGAACAATATTCTTTGACAAAAATGTATTTATTTCAGTTTTTGTCTTTTCCTCGGAAGTCATTTTTTAGTCTTTGATTTTATGATAATATATAGTATGTTAAAAAACACTCAAAAGTGATTTTTGACAAAGTTGGGAAGAGATGCTTTTGACTTTCGATTTTTTAAAATCATTTTCAGAGATTGCTGGTATCACCAGCCAATAAATGGATAGATAAAATGTCAACATGGTTATTTTGGAAAAATATTCAAGCCACGCTGTAAAGTGGGACTTGAAATTCAAAAACATACCATATTAGTCTATTTTTGGAGCCTGTTGGCTGCTGATCTAGAATTACGGTTGGTACCCAGTAGGGGTGGGCAGCTGGTGCGGAAAATCCCTTCCCGCCCGCGTTCACTCGCACCCGCACTCGTCGGGCTCGCGCCCGCGCGGAAAGTGCGCGGATGAGGTAAAAATGTTCTCTACCACAGTATTTTGTGGGCGGAATACGGATACCTATTTTTTGTTTTGCGGTACTTGCATCCGCACCGAATAATTTTTTATTATTTATTATATTATTTTATTTTTTATGCAGAAATGTGGGTTTAGATGTTTAAATCAATAAACGTTCTTTTTGGTTTAGTAATTTTCTCAACTCTTACGACAGAGAAGAAATCAAGAAAATGAAACTCTCGTTTGCGCCCAAACACCATATTGGGAACTAGTGCAACTTAATTCTATGCCCATTATTGGGTAAGCATTACAATTGATCAGTAATTTTAATCATCAAGAACATGATTCACTTAATCTAATGAGTGTTGATATAAGCATTATTCTATTTCCAGTCTAATGTTTCTTTTGATATTGTGGCGTGGGCAATTGGAAAACGGATATAATATGGTGTTAACAATTTATGTTTGGTTAAGATTTTGAAATTGTTGTGAAATATTTTCGTTGGTAGTAGGTATGATATTTGACTTTATTTGGTAATTGATCGATAAAATGATATAAAATCGCACTATATTTTTAAAAAAATTTCAGGTGTACTTATGCGGAATCCGCGAGGCTTGTTCCGCACCGCACCGCGAAAGTTTGCGGTTGACGCGGAATCCGCATCCACCCGCGAACGTTCGCGGTGCGGTGCGGTAACATACTTTTTGCGGGCGGTACGCGGTACAGATTTTTTGCTACCGCAACTTTCGCGGGTGGGACGCGGTACCACCGCCCGCACCGCTGCCCAAGCCTAGATGCGATAAATATAACATTTTATTGAAGTTCATCGCCGGCGAATACTCTCATCTCTAGTAAGGTTTCTCTCCGACAACATTTCCCGGTGGATTATAGTAACAAATGGTTAAACTCGATTGCTCCTTCGGGCATACAACTTTGGCGCATCCCAGGTCCGCCGTCTTCCGCCACACCACCTGTGTGTACACCCCACACCGGTGTTCCGGTGTGCAAGAATTGTTGGCATAGTCGTAAAACTTCTTTTCGGCCACCCATGTCTCCACTGCTACTCGCGGCGTCACCGTGAAGCCGCCAGCCCACAGCTGGTTGCTGCCGTACCGGCTGTTGGCCAAGTTTGCGAAACTGCAGTCGTTCTGGTCTCTTTGAAGCCTCACAATAACGCTGGCGGATTTCGTCAGAGGGGGGCTCCATCGGAGAGGGAGGATACCGACCTCAGATCTTGCTTGATTGTGGGCGTTCAGGTACTCTTTGGAGACATCTGGCGCCTCAGTTGAGGGTACGGTAGCGTGTTGGGGCGGCGACGGCGCAGTTTGAGATGAGCATTGAGAAGCAAGCATCAGTAGAAGGGCAGCCAGTGCTAACAAGATGTGCACCATTTTGTGTTTTTCTTTTTAGAAGAAGAAACTGCTGTGAAATGTTAAAAAGAACACTTTTGAGTTCTGAGTCGACACGAACAAATTTGAACTACATAAATTTATCCTTGTTGTGGTTGGGGATATCTGATATAGCGCAAGAATTGTAGGCGCAAGAAACACAAGAAACTCACACTAACCATCTATTCATGTTGGGCCCACCAACATAAACACATCACAATCATCCATTTATATGGGTCCCACCATTTCTTGTGTTTCTTGTGGCAACAATTCTTGCGCTATATCATTTCTCGCTGCTAGGTGTAAATTATTAATACTTTAATGATAATTTAGAGAATTATTGACTCAAAAACAGAAACTGGGTCGGGTTACATTAGACATCAATGTGGCTAAGTAATAGGTAATTTCAAATGGGCGGGTAGGAAGACGGGACAAAAGGCTTAGCCCAATCCCCTGCCCAGATTTTTTTAATCTGGCTGGGCCCCAGTCGGCCGATCTAGGATCTAAGAAAAAAACGACTCCAATCCAATGTGAAAATTATGGTTTCCGAGTTCCGATTAATAAATAAATAATAATTGTAATTTGAGTGGCATTTATGCGATTCAATAATAACGACAGTTTCTCTCTCTAGGCGACTATTCTCCTCCAACTATTTTCGGGATTTCTCCTCTTCACGAGTTCTCCTCCCTGTTACTGCAACTCAGATTTCTAACCATCATCTCTCCGTGCTGCGATATCAATGCGCGAGTCTATTCTAGTGAAGGGTAAGACCTTCAGTTTGTGAATCACTCCATGCGGCTGCGGGAAGTCGGTAAATCTGCTGCTCAATCTACGATTAAGGTCGAGATTTGCGCAAAATCCGGAAGGACCCGGGTGAGAACGTTCTGTAGCAACTTTTAACTCAAATTTCCTCTGCATTATTAGCATATATATATATATATATAAACTGAAATTGCTGAATTGGTTACTGGATTTTGTTTACTGTCGATTGCTTCCTAGTTTTTTTTCTTCGTTAACTTGTTATACATGTCGTGATAGTGTAATGCATGATTGAACTGCTATAAGATTTTTTCTGACTGAATTTTGTTATTGGGTTATTGATTTGTGATTGTGGGCCAAGGATTTGTGATTGTGGGCTTAGGGTGACTTGATTTCTTTTCTTTATTTACGACTCCTCTTATATCGTTATTATTATCATTATTATTATTTTCGTGTTATTATTATTTTATGATATTATTCCTCTGTTTGGGTGGTGATATAGTTCGTAACGAATGTAGATGCGAGTACTAATTATGGTAACTTGAGGTCATGTCCGGTGACGAGGGGACGTGGTAGGGTGGGGATGTAAGATATATGTTTACGCTTTGGCACTTGGAATTTGGAAACTTTGACAGCGAAGTCTTTAGAGTTGGTAGATGTATTAAGAAAAAGAAGAGTAGACACGGTCTTTCCGCACGAGACAAAGTGGAAGGGGGAGAGAGTGAGAGAAGTAAATGGGTACAAGTTATGGTACTCTGGATTGATTAACGGGAGGAATGGAGTGAGAATTATGGTGTCAGAGAAATTTTAGGGATGTGTAATAGAGGTGATGAGGTGTAACAATAGAATTATGACGTTAAAGATAGTAGTGGGGTCGGAGTTGGTGGATGTTATTTGTGGGTATGCACCTCAAGGGGGCCTAGGCAAGAGGGAGAAGCGCGATTTTGGGACAAGTTAGATACCGCAGTGAGTAGCATCCCTATGGAACAAAAGGTCTTTCCAAGTGGTGACTTTAACGGCCATGTTGAGGTATAGGTCGATGGATATCAAGGTGTATGATGTGGCCCAACAAATTAAACATGCTTACACCACAAAATCCAGACCCAAAATCTCAAAGTTATTCGGCCCAAATACACAAAAAGCCCCCTTTCGCCCTTACGCGAAATTGAGGAGAAATCTGTCGCACCTATGCAAGAAATCGAGAAGCAAAATCCCATCACGAGAAAGAAGAGAAATTCACCGAAACTCCATTGGAGGAGAATGAAGGCGCCGCACCAGAAAGCCACTCCCGTAAGGATGCCTGGAAGCAGCTGCTGGCCCTCACCTCTGTACACCTGACGAGAATTAGCTGTCATTCTTCCACGAAGCAGGTGAAGCAGGGTGGAGTCAATCCCCAATCAGGAGGCAGAAATCAAGCGCCATTCTGCTATAAAAAGGGAGGAAGAAAAATTTTAGAAGGCAATTCAGAACAGGAGAAAAAAAAAGAATCGGGGAAGAAGAAGGGAGAGGTGAGAGAAAAGAGAAAAAAAGAAAAGGAAAAGAAAGTCACGAAAAAGAGGAAAAAAGAGATTAGACAAGATAAGATAGAAGAGAAAGAATGAGAAATATTGGAGCAACTGTGCACGATTTGTGTAGAAATAACATTTCTTCTTTTCTCAAGCAATTAATGCTCCCATTATGTTCTTTTTAGATTATTGAGTTTTTAAGTTAAAGTTTCTAATTGTGAAATAAATAATCTGACCACATCATTTGGCGCCGTCTGTGGGAACCGCAACAAAAAGCTCTAAAATAATGAAAGCAGCAAACAACAACACTCCCCAACATGCTGATATCGTACATCCGACAATATGTGAAAACCTTTTGGTGCCAGCTCCGACGACTGCTATAGCCTCCGGCTCTACAGGTCAGCAATATATGTCGAAAAAAGATCTAACCAATTTGGTATCAGATCTTAGGAACCAATTACAAGATCAAATCAAGGAAGCAACATCTCGCTTTAGTACACCTGCCCCCCGACATGCCGACCTGGCACCGCAGATGCCCACTACCATGAGTAAGGCATTTTGTAAAAAGATTCAACAGGGAATCGTAACCTTGGCACCTGTAGCAGTGGACAGACTACTTAGATAAATAGGAGAATCAAATCCACACGAACACTTGAAATCCTTCATCTTATATATGGAAATGACTTCCATATCAGAAACTGCGGCATGCCGAGTATTTATATTAACTTTAAAAGGAGCAGTACAAAATTGGTTCCTCTCACTCCCCGAAGAACCCATATGGAACTTTGAAGAACTGGTAGCCCAATTTTCTCAGGCTTTTGCTACACAACAACGGGTTGACCAGATAGCTGTGCACTTATTCGGGCAAAAATACCAAAAGAAGTCACAC
>JAOWBN010208669.1:0-14112 GCA_028565015.1 Pinguicula moranensis | reverse complement strand
GTTTGTCATTGTGTGATCACATGGACATACGTTGTCCAACTTGAACGTTACTCTTTGACTTAGAGCTATGGCTTGAACTTGAGGCTTGATGATGCTACTTTAGTATGAACTCGAAGGGCTAGGGAACATCAGTCGAGCAGACCTTACTAGGAAAGCAGTCGAGTTGGTACGAATGGTCATTAGTGTCTAAGAAACAATCTGTCTTATATCACCATATTTGTCATGGCGAGGCGATTACATTACGTATGTAATCAAATATTGTATAGCTTAAAAGGATTCGTATCTATCGGTGATGCAAAGAAGATTTGGGGTATCATTGTTTTGAAAGTGTCATGTTAATTAGGTGGTGACTTAATATGATACTACTAGTTACTTCTTGGTCCACGAATCATTTCTTGTATAAAGTATGAGACAATCTCTATACATTGAAGCAGATATGTTCTGTTGTCTGGCTTGTGTAGTCAAGCAGATATGTTCTGTTGTATGGCTTGTGTAGTCAAGTAGATTTATTTTATTGTACGGCTTGTGTAGCTGAGCAGATATGTTCTGTTGTACGGCTTACATAGCCGATCAGATATGTTCTGTTGTGCGGCTTATGTAGCCGAGTGGGAGCTGTTGGACAAAAAGAAAAAATAGCCATTTTTTGAATAGTAGTTGCCAAATGAATAGTAGCAGTCATTTGAACAGTGCTTCCATTCCTATAAATAGGCTATGTGCTTATTCATTCGAGATATCGAACGACACGAAATATACGAGATTTCTCTGTTAACCTATCCACCCGAGAGGCTTAGATTTGATTCGTGAAAACTTAATGAGATTCTGGTAGACTCGTTATCCGGACACCGATCAAGTTATCACGCTTCTGCAACAAGTAACATTTAATGTATTGTTTTGTTACCATTATATTTAATATTAGATCCGTTCTAGTTATTGGACTACAGATGGCATAGTCAATAACTCCTAATCCATGCGTCCTCCAAGAAATAAGTCTCTCTCCCATTGCCAATCTGCTTTTTGAGATTCACCAAAACCCACTTTGCCAGACGAATTATCTGTAGAATCTGCCTCCGCCATGTAGATAGGCAGGTAGGTAAACGATTGATTAGGGCCTCCATACTTATACTCAAGTATGAGCTTGCCCATGTTTTCCCCACCTTCTAACAACTTCTAGACCCACTTAGCTAGTAAAACTAAGTTTGAAGTGTCCATATCTTGGACCCCCAAACCACCATCATCTTTCAATTGGCATACATCGTCTAGGAAACCCATGCATCCCTTCTATTCTCATTTTGCTTACCATTCCTCTTTAAAATACTTTTGGGTGTCTTACATGTGGATAAATAATCTATTGTTAAATGAACCAAGATAGCGTTTAGTAATACTATCCTTCCACCCAAGGATAGATGAGCATGCTCCCAACTAGAGAGTCTCTTGAATCTTATCCAAAAGTGGATTCCACATCCTGCCTCTTGTGGGAATCTTTCCTATAGGTAAGCTTAAATAGGTGAATTGGAGGGTGTCTGTTCGGCAATTAAATTTAGCCGCAAAATCAACTAGTTCTTTGGGTGGTATATTTATACCAATCAACTTGTTTTTTATGAATGTTAACCCTTAGGCCACTTACTAATTTCAGGCACTTCAGAGTGTATTTCAGTGCTTTTATGTTACTCATTGACCCATCCCCAAAGATGATGGTATGATCTGTGTACAGGTCACCTGCTGACAGAGAAAAAGAATTTAGAAGGGTTGAGATGGGCGTCTATCTGGTGGAAGTCAACAAAAGTAGGAACAATGACCCCATTAGCGGCATTTGTCTCTAGGGCAGTTGATCGGGATTGCATCGGATATGCAGCGAGAAAGCCCGCGAGTGCCTGTCCTTTGCCTTACAACGTTTTGGGTTTGGGGCGGACGTATTCGATATCGATTTCCATCAGCAATAGAGCAAGTCTCCCTGACAGAACTAGCCGAGTCATCAGGAATTTTAGTGGATCGGCTAACGAGATGATCTTTTCTTATTTTTAGCTCTTTTCAATGTTGTCAGAATAGGACCTGTTGGTGGAAAAAAGGGCTTGAGCTAATTCTTCTATCGTTGTAGTGAGCAAAGCGCTTGAAAGCAAGTATCAGTATCCGTTCCAGCTGTACAAGGCTGGGCGGAGTGAACCAGTAGCAAAGTAGGGGTTTACCAACCGCAGGAAAGGAATGTTGTTACATAATGAGGTGGAAGACAATTTCTTGGGCTACCGGGGCCCTATCTTTTGGATGGAATTTCATCCACAAAACCAAGAACAAATGGAATTGACACTGCACCATGGGCGGATGTGGAACCATGATGGTTGAATCCAAAACTGAGACTCATACGCAGGCCTGAGGAGATTTTTCATGTAAACCTATGTCGTTTGTGCATTACAGGATCCTTGAATACGCAGGCAAACAAGCGAAGAACTATGGCTCCACACTGCCTTCCCAACAGACAGTACAAATATCGTGTTTTATGA
The DNA here is from genome assembly GCA_028565015.1 of Pinguicula moranensis. NCBI lineage: Eukaryota > Viridiplantae > Streptophyta > Magnoliopsida > Lamiales > Lentibulariaceae > Pinguicula > Pinguicula moranensis. The sequence continues at coordinate 11,617 of JAOWBN010208669.1, read as the reverse complement.
CTGATAGATGCTTTGAACAAACAAACCCCAACCATGAATTTTGACAATCGAATGGATCGCCGCTCCCACCCCGGGACTAGCTTAACTCTAAAATAGAGTTTTTGCCTGAGGGAACTAGCAATAGAAGTGGGGGCAGGACATCTGAGTCAACAATTTCTTTATGAATAGAATAGGTTTCTAACAGAATTGGTGGCTATTTATCCAAAAGTGAGGTTTCTTGGAAGCGTCAAGAACCTGTAGAAGATTTAGAATATCTGACCCGGAACCTGAATAGGTCATGGAGTTCCCCGCTCCTCGGGTGATGAAAGATATGCTGCTCTTACACACCAGCGACATCATTCTGATCAACTTACCATTTAAATGCACTAATCTTTAGCTGCGTTTTCTTGCACCATACCAGCGGAAGAGTGAGTGGCTGGAGTTGCAATATGGATTGATAACCCTTTGAAAATCCTCTAAACAAACCCTGCCTATGAAGAAAGGAAAGATTGTAATTACATAAATTAGGGATAGGATTTAAAGCTTTCCTAAATTGTAAATGGTAAGGATCAAATTATATGATCCTTACCTTACCTATTCGTTCTAACTTCCTATATCTATACCCTATGAATGTAAATCAACATATAATACAATGAAGAAAAGTTTTCTACTCAATTTTACAATTACTTCCGCTATCATGGTATCAGAGTAAGGTATCTGTTCTTGAAACTGATATAGTCCTCATCATCTACCTCACTGTGTGTCACTATGACAATCACAAACAAAACCGGCGATGGTACTAAGGTCCCGACGATGGAAGACACCACAAGGCTATCAATCCAATTAGCCAACATTCTTTGACAAATAAAGCTAGCAGACAATCACTCCACAATCACAATAACTATCAAATTGACAACACACAATTATGTGACTTGGTCGCAACTGATGAAAGTCGCAATTGGCGGTAGAGGGAAACCCTCCGCCACCAAAACCAAAAGATGAAGAATAACCCCAATGAGAGGTTAATGATCTCACGGTATGTTCGTGGATCTTGGATTCGCTGAACAAGGATCTCATAACTCGATTTGCTGAGTATCCGAGCGCTCAAGATTTATGGAATGGATTGGAGATCACTTTTAATGGTGAAGATCTAACCATTTAGGCTAATTGGAAGCAACACGGGGAAGGAACACTAGATGATATCTATAGTACGCTCTAGCATAGATGGAGGAAAACTGACAGGCGAGATTTGAATCCTATGGTCTGCGCAAAGGACATCAAAATCTTTCAACAAAGAATCCAGGAAACCCGCCTATTTCAGCTTCTCGAAGCTATTAATCTTTAGTTTGACCACATAAAGCAGGATTTGTTGAAAAAAAGCTTACTCTTGGTAGTAGAAAAGACGCATGCGGCATTGTGTCACAAAACCGCCCACCGCCAAATCCTCACCTAAGGCAGCGAGGGTTCCGACAACGCAGTAGGGCGTGGACTAACTGGGAAAACTTGGTCATAAATGCCCCGTAACGGGACAAGTTCATCATCCTGACCCGACCAAAGCCATCTCTATTGATAGGAGTGGACAACTTAACGCTGCTTCAAACGCGTTGGTTATCCCAAAACCAGCAAAAGCAAACTTTGGTGTGAAGATTGTAAAAGGACGGGACATGCAACGGAGAGATGCTGGAAATGAATTGGTTATCTAGATCAACAAAAAAACCCGAAGGGCGTTGCAACCTCCACCATGGGCAGCCTCGACTAGGTTACCAACACTGATGGCGACGAACAAACCGAAAGTATGGGATTCGGCGGCGTGTCTCTGGGAGACAGAGAGCCGCACAGAAAATAGAATAATGGAGAAACGACGACCTTGATTAGATTTGATACTAGAGGAAGAAGAAACAATGAGACGGCCGTGCCCCTGAAATTTGGTGGTAAAAAGACACCCTCTGGTTTTCGTTATTTACTTAATTTCCATGATTCCAAAAACTTATTGCAGCGATTACCTTCAATTTCCCGGCATTTAAAAAAATCGCCCGGGATTTCTGAGAAATTGCATGGCAACCATCAAACTTTGGAAAAAATTGCATGGGAGTCCCTCCGTTTGTCTAGATTCTCTCAAAGGCCCTCAAATCTTGCAGAAAGTTCAGAAAGACCATCGGTGTCTTCAAAAATTGCAAAATTGCCTTGGCATCACCAATGCCAGATTTTTTCCAATTGGATGTTTTGATTTTGAAGAACCCGATACAATTGTACGGGCTTATGCTTCTCTCGTCACTACTTTACAAAAGGATTCTCGATGGATCTTAGACAGCGGGGCAATAGATACAATGACTTGCAATGCTTCTGATTTACTGACACCAACTACTTCTAAGTGGACACATATTCAAATAGCAAATGGTGGAGTCTCAGATGTTCCTGGAGCTGGCTCAATCGAGCTATGCCCAACTTTGAGATTAAAAAATTATCTTCATGTCCCATTGCTATCTTGCAAGTTATTGTCAGTCAGCCATGTGTTGAAGGAATTGAATTGTATAGTTGTAATTTATCCAACCTTTTGTCTCTTGCAGGATATTCAGACGACGATGATCATTGGGCATGACATTGAGCGGAGAGGCCTCTATTACGTGGATGAAGTGTCTCAACAAGGCACTACTGGCCTTACTCATGGGTCAACAAACAGGGATACATGGTTGTGGCACGGTCATTTGGGTCATCCATCTGCGGGATATCTCAAAATCTTACTTCCTCAGTTATTTAAACATCAGATTGATTATTCCTGCGAAATGTGTATTTTGGCAAAAAGTCAGAAAAAATCTTATGACCAATACACGTACTCCTACTACATTTAGTATTATTCATTCCGATGTGTGGGGTCCTGCTCCAAACTATAAATAATAACGTGTTCAAATACTTTATGACTTTTATGGATGATTGTACATGCATGACTTGGATATATTTTTTGAAAAATAAGTCCAATGTCCCTGACAAATTTCAAGCTTTTTATACTATGATCTCGACACAATTTTATTGTCAAATTTGTATATTTTGATCTGACAATGGGGAACAATTGTCAACTCAACCCTGAGAAGTTTCTTTCAACAAAATGGCTTTATACACCAAACCACCTACTCCTATACACCTCAGCAAAATGGAGTCACTGGGCAGAAAAATCGAATTCTGTTAGAAATATCCCGTACCCTGATGATTGAGTCGCAAGTCCCTAGGTATCTCTGGCTCAAAGCAATTGCCACAACCACATACTTCATCAACCGTCTTCCGAAAGAAAATTCTAAATCTGAAAACTCCAATCTAAACACTCTCCACACAACTCCATGTACCTCCAATCTTATCCCTAGAACCTTGAGTTTTTGGTTGCTCTATCTTTGTCCATATTCCACGAGTGAATAGAACTAAACTCGATCCATGTGCCCTTAAGTGTGTATTCGTAGGGTATGGGATCAACCAAAAGGGCTATCGCTATTATGATCCATCCTCTTACAAGATATACACCACCATAGATTGTAGCTTCCTCGAAACAGAGTTCTATTTTCAATCCCAAGCTAATGTTCAGGGGGAGATATGTTCTGATCCACTCGATTGGTTGTTCGTCCCTACAACTCGGAATGATAAAGCAATAGAGGCCGACCATCCAAAACAAAACCCATGTGCTTAGCCACCAACGCCCATGTCCTCACCATCACGAAATCCTGAGGTAACAACTACTGAGTGTATTGATGGTACTTGTGCCGATACTAATGTGGAATAGGTCAGAGAAGAAACTATCTCAGATGAACTCAAGAACAACACAAAATGATACATTCTACCTCCTAGAAGGACTCAAGGGATACAGGCAAAATGGTATGAACCAGAACATGTGCCCCGAGCCTCCAAGTACCCCTTAACGAATCTTGCCACGGGGAGATTGACAACTGCAACACGAGCTTTCATAATTTCCTTATATTCTGAGGATGTTCCTCGAAATGTAGCTGAGGCACGTGAGCAACCTAAGTGGAAGCAAGCAATGGAGGATGATATGATAGCACTTAAAAAAGATGGTACATGGAAAACATGTAGGTTACCAACTGATAAAAGACCTGTTGGATGCAGATGGGAACCAGAAAACATCGTGAATATGGGACCATTGAGAGATACAAGGCACGTTTGGTAGCGAATGGGTATACCCACATGTACTGCATTGACTATGCCGAGACTTTTCCCCTGTTGCAAAAATTGATACAATTAGAGTCATTTTCTCTTCTGCTGCAAATCAGGATTGGCCATTACACCCGTTTGATGTGAAGAACACTTTTCTTCATGGTGATCTTTAGGAGGAAGTATTTATGGAACCACTCCCAAGGTATACTACAATGTTCAAAGAATGAGAAGGACGTAGATTAAAAAAAGCTCTATATGGACTCAAACAATCCCCACACACTTCGTTCAGTAGATTCACGAGAGTCATGAAGAGATGCATATATTCAGAGCAACTCCGATCACACACTTTTTCCTAAAGAGACGAGGCAGATTAATCACATGTCTAATCATATATGTGGATGACATTATTATTACAGGGGATGACTATGAAGACATTGAGCAGTTGCAACATAATATATTTCAAGAGTTTTAAATGAAGGATTCGGAATGTTGAAATAGTCTTTGGGTATTGAGGTACTAAGATAAAAAAAATGGAGATTTTTATATCTCAAAGAAAATATATTCTGAATTTACTTGTAGAAGCAAGGTTACTCAACTGCAAGCCAGTTGAAACCCCCATGATGTTGAATATGAAGCTGACACAAGATAAAGATACACAACTAGCTGATAAAGACCGCTATCAAAGTCTATCCGAAAAACTTATTTATTTATCTCATACCCGACCAGACATAGCACATGCAGTAAGAGTGGTCAGTCAATTTATGCACAAGCCTCAGGAGGACCACATTGAAGTTGTTTTGAGAATTTTAGGTTATCTCAAAGGAACTCCAGAAAGAGGAATTATGTTCAAGAAAAATGGACACTTGGATATTCATGGATACACTGATGTTGATTGGGTATGATGTCCTATCGATAGAAGATTAATATATGGATACTTTATGTTGGAGGAAATTTGGTGACATGGAAAAGTAAAAAATAGAAGGTGATCGCACTATCCAGTACAAAAGCAGAGTTTAGAGGAATAGCCCGGGGGTTCACTGAGATACTGTGGCTGAAGAAACTTCTCACTGAAATAGGATTTGAATTAAGTGGACCATGCCCCTTGAGATGCGACAATAAAGCAGCTATTAGCATCTTAGGCAATCTGATACAACATGATTGGAAAAAATACATTGAGATAGATCAACACTTTATCAAATAAAAGCTTGAATCAGAAGTAACCAGTCTGCCATTTGTTCAATCTGAAGATCAACTAGTCGAGATACTCACAAAGGCAATACCAAGAAAAGCTTTCGTTGAAGCATTATGCAAATTGGGTATCAAAGATTCGGCTGTCCAATTTGAGGGATAGTGTGAAGAAAGAAAAGATTGTAATTACACAAATTAGAGATAGGATTTAAGGCTTTCCTAAATTGTAAATGGTAAGGATCAAATTATATGATCCTTACCATACCTATCCCTTCTAACTTCTTCTATCTACCCCCTATGAATGTAAATTTATACACATTTCAATGAAAAAAGTTTTCTACTCAATTCTATAATTACTTCCGCTATCACTGCCTAAATCCTTGTTTTAGCATAATTTTTAGGGCTCAACAACAATGAGGAAGGGGGATTAAGAATCCCCCTGCCTGAGTCCTTTTAATGGCTTAAATTCACTAGTTGGGCTCTCATTCACTAAAATAGAGATCATAGGGGTGGTTATGCACTCAAGTATCCAAACATCCACCTTGAATCAAAACCATGTGTCTTATGCATTTCCATAAGAAATTTTCAATCAACTGAATCAAAGGCCCTCTTTAAGTCAACTTTGAATAACACCTTCTGTTATGCTTTTTTGCCACGTCAATGAACTCATTTTTGCTGATTACACCATCACTAATATTGGTTCTTAGAGTCACTGTAGGTATCACTAGTTTCAATCTGTTTGCTAAAATCTTTGACAGAACTTTGTAGGAACTATTTATCAAAGTAATAGATATGTAATCCTCTAGTCTATAAGGGTTTGTAATGTTTGTTAATAGTGTAATAAAGGAAGAATACATACCAAATGGTAGTCTGCTGGTCTAATGGAATTCCTGAATGGAATCAACGAATTGATCCTTTACCGCACCCCAAAAATGTTGTATAAAGTTAAATTTGAGAACATCAAGCTTGGGGCATTTAGAGCCCTTGCAGCTCCAAACAACATTCTTGACTACTTCCACACTAAGTAGTGTTATCAACACAATATTTTGTTCAGTTACTAAATGTGTTTGGGTTAACAATATAGTTTGGGCTTGGTGCGGCGCATTCTTGCACAAAACATACACTGAAACTAGATTCTTAGGCCATCCTTAACATCCTGAACTTCATATTGCCATTGATTTCAAATATAGGAGGCCCTGAATTCTAGAGTAGGCTATGTTTTTGTCAGTGTTGCGTAGAAGAATTTTGGGTTAGCATTCACTTCTTGAATCCATTTTCGTCTTGATTTTTCGTTAATGATGGATTTTTGCAACCTCTGAAGAGCTTGCAATGTTGCCCATACTTCTTTCTTTTGTATCACTTTTGTTGTAATTAGAGGACCCTGTTGGAATATGGTCTTTGACCCATCTTGTAGAGTGTTTTTATCTCTCATAGGGTTTACTTAATCTTTAGTGTATTACTAATTTACCTCTTGATCTACAAGCATATATATGGCCGATTATCATAATAAAAATTATATTTGTATATTTTTCCTGAAATACTTTTTTGTATTAGAGCCAGAAAACCCTAGCAAAATGCCACCTAGAAGAAAAACTTTTTGTTGTCACCGCCGGTTGCCTGGCCGACCGAAGACTCTTTTGAAAAATATTTTGCGGCTTTTACACCGCCGACAGTGTTAGTAGAAGCCCTTTCTTCTGGGCGACGGCTTTGCTAGGGTTTTCTGGCTTCGATACCAAAATGAATTTCAAGAAATGATCTTTTTTTTTATTATGATAGAACACAATAAATATAAAAGTTTAGTACAAAGGAAAAATAAGTAAAGATAATTGGACTAAGTAAAACCCCTAGAAGACCCTAGAAGAGAAAAGAAATATGGGCTCGAGCTCATATTCCAATAAACCTATTTAGCACATATGGTGCGGTAAAAGATCTCTAGAGTCCCTAGACAAAACATTAGAGTAGATCATTTTGGGTTGTCAAAGATGCTAAAATAGTGGATGTTACAAGACTATTGGGAGGCATTTGGATAGGGAATGAACTTATGAAATCAATTATCCCAAACATCAAAAGTCTATTATCCCATGAAGAGTACAAATCAACCCAAACCCAAACAGACTAAATATCCTCCCAGCGGAGTCTCAGCCTGGATATGTGAAATCTATTGAGGTGGGTGATGCATATAACACCACCCTTGTCGAAACACAATGGTTGCAATACAATGTTATTGCCATTTTTGGGATAGCTGACCGATGCTAATGGAATATTGAAGCTTTGTTGTCTTACTCAGGTACAAGGATGTTGAGGTAGTTGACAAGGGAGGCAAGGAAAAACTTCTGTCAATGTGGACTTCACAAAATAAACAAGTGATCTTTTTTTTTGTGGATAAGCTAAAGATTTCATTCATAATATAGAGTAATTTACAAAGTTACAAAATACGAGAATACAAGTTGCAAAGACTAGAGGTTTATGACTCCCATATTCAAAATCCTAGAAACATAGGGGAGAAGACGATAGATAGTCCCTTGATCATGAACTATAGCTTATGCCCTACCGTACTGCATTCCAGTATAGTGTCATCGAAAAACACAAAGCCATCTCCACATTCAGCTCATAGCCATAATCTGGTCTTCACCAAACCTGATATCATTATTGTCACATTGTCAATATCTCTTTTTTTATAGGAGTATTGGTACCCAGCTTCTACAAGTTTGGTGAACTATCCTGTAATGAAGAAACAAGCGATCTTAGCAGATTCATTTGAAGAAATGCTAAATCTCTTTACTTCTATGATTTCGTGGAGCCCAGGGGACGAAGTTAAAACCAATACTGTGCATGCCGGTTGGTTGACAACTGAAGGTCTTCCTTATACGACGATGTCCAATAGTTTCTACAAATGGTTCATAGTCGTGGATTCTTCATACGATCTACATCACCAAATATCGCAGAAAACAACTCGACGTTGCAAACATTTACATACAAACATTAATCATAGATCTTATCCAGTATAATACAGATAAAATCGATGCATTTTATTACCTGTTGCGTGTTTCTTAAAAACTTTTCTCTGCAAGATGCCTTCCTGAAGGAAGATTTGATCTCAATGTTCAGCAAAAATTATAGGTTTTGGTTATCTTGGTGGAGTTGCTCGGCGACGTGAATTGGTATAAAACAAAGTGGGAAACTTCCTGTCTGCGCCCTCGCCTCCAAAAGGTCAGAAGTTATTTCAGACTTCCATTTGAGATGTCTATAGGTAGAAACCCGATCTGCGCCATCCTAAAAGGGATACCAAAGTCATATCCGACATGGAAATTATTAAACTCAATAAAAGTGGGCCAACACGAGAGTATTACCCGAGAACTGGACTGATTGGCCCAATATCATAGAAGTTGGGCAGAACTACAACAATCCTCTACAAATACAAGTCACATTTCAATCAAATGGCACGGGGGTCAAAACCTTATCTCAATAGTAAGTTTGTCAACCGATTATTGAATCACCTGCCTCTGGGAACATAGGCCAATCCAAAACACTACAGAATTGGCTAAGAACCAAGAGTTGTCTTTAATACCCCTGACAGAAGGCAAAAAGAGTTTCATAATGCTCCTTAAGGTAAGAAGGATGTTGGCTCATGTAGAGAAGCATTTACAGGAAAACAGTAAGCCCATTCGAAATGAAATAAAGTGATGCACTTGACACCCTTCAATATGGCAGAGAGATTGGAATCAATTTTGAAGGGTGTGAGGTAGAGGTCTTACAAGATACTCTAATGATGAACATAACAGATAGAGAGGATAAAAGCTACATGAGCAACAAATCTGTTCTGATTTGAGACTCTTAGATGTCCCATAAGTTGGAATATGAAGATCATCAACTTTAACATCAAAGAGTTGGGGAGTAACACCCAAAAAAGAGGGCTACAAAACTTGATGAAAAAATTTGATGTAGATATGATGTTTGAACAAGAAACTAAGTTACAAAACTAAGAAAGAAGGCTGATGAAGAGAATGTGGGGCCATGATGACTTTTCTATGGCTTAGAGAAGCTCAAATGGTGCTTCAAGTAGGCTCTTGATTACTTGGAAACTACCAGGCTTCCAAATACAAAGCACGCGGGAGTGTGAAAGTGCCTTAGGCATTACTGGTTTGTGGGGCAAAGATTATATCCCCACGACCATCATAAATGTCTACTTCCTTTGCCAGTTTAATTGCAAGATGGTGTTGTGGGAAAATCTAATAGCCTATAGATAGAGTCACCCAAATAGTACTTCTGTATAGCAGGTGATTTTAATGCAGCAAAGAAAAGAGGAGTGAGTGGGGGTAGCTACTTTTTCTCGCTCATAAGCCTTAGCATTTGAAGAGTTTATAAACCAAATAGAATAAGTTGATCTCCTACTTCTGAGGGTAACCTTTACCTTGTTCAAACCAGATAGGTTAGTCCTAGTAGACTAGATAGATTCTCGTGAGTCAAGAATAGATTAGTAAATGACCCCAATTATAACAGATCACATTGGATAACAACTTTTAGATCACTATCCACTGTTGCTATCTTAAGTGATGAAAAACTGGGGGCCTATGATACATGACTAGAGAATCATACACTAAGGACATTGGTGGAAAATGAATAAAACAAGCTTGATTGTCAAGGCAACAGTGGAGTCATCTTGAAAGAAAAAAAAATCAAAGCTCTAATGAATAGAGTAGGTTTTGGAATGCGAAAGTGAATGGATACACATCAGCGAAAATTGCACAAAACTGGCTTGGAAACAAGGATAATTTTATTATGATAATCAACCATATATATAGGTGTAGTTCAAGGAGTAAATTAGTAAAACAATAAAGACTAAGTAAACACTAGAAGAGACAATAACACTCCAAAAGATGGACCTTAGCCCATATTCAACACTCTCTCAAGTTGGGGCAAAGATGTTGACGAGCCCAAACTTCAGGAAAGATATCTTTAAGGGCCCCTGATCGATGGACTTGGTGAATATATCAGATCCCGTGAGTAAACAAACAGCGAAGAGATAACTCCTGACCAGAAGTTTTTAGCTTCGTTCTCTCGTGAAGGAGGTTAGTGGACCTCAACAAAATACGCAATCGGTCGGATAACAATGACAGATTAGACAATGGAGATGGGACATGTCTTCCAAGAACCACAACACAAACACATAATCTCCTGGATGATCGCTACGGATTAGATGATGGAGACTAGACACTCAGTCACCCAAAGACAAATAATGAGAGAATGTAGGCTCTTAATCTGTCATAAAGAGCCCACAAAATCAAATTTGCACCCAATTTCACCATTAAAGAACTCCAAGCCCATCATCCACCATAGAAGGAACCCTCCACCAAGCCAAGCAAATCAACCAACTGATAGTCACCAACCAGCCAATCAAAGAAAAGAAACATGATTCCATGAGTGAAGTCCAACCCCGATGACTTTGCATAAAATCCCTTCCAAGTGAATTCTCGAATCTCCACCTTGTACAGGATAAGAACAATAACTCCACCATAATCAATGAACACCCACAACAACAAAAAAAACATTGATATGAATTCAAGGTCAAACAAGAAACACATATGGCGAAAATAAGAGAGTTGGTTTACACCACACCAACAAATCCATATTTTAGATCAACCAACTATTATAAAGAATTCAATTGAAAAATGTAGATAACAATGGCTGTAGATCACAGATATGGGAACTAGTGAGGTAAAATGAGGATGGAAGAAGATAATTGGACCCATTATAACCCGGGTCGAGAAAACTACGAGACTGCAAAAAAATGAATCTCTTTCCATTCCAATCCGCTTACTTTGCCAAGACATAAATAAGGAGAAGTTGTAGAATTTTTTTGTGCGTCCATACCTGAGTGAAGAGGCAAGCAAATGGTTCAACAACTTGGACATTGGCCGCCTACATGGAGGTAATCGGGGAGCGGTGTTTGGTAGGATATAGACAAACCAAAAAAATGAAGAAACAAAATATTTTTCAGAAGAGTCATTGATAGAGTACTTTTGAATCATTCTAATGATGCATGAATTGTTGGATTTATCTCTTTATTATGTAATGTTTTAGATAGAATTGTTGCACACGTGTATGGTTCATAGAATTCAGCTAAAAAGGCTGCATTACCACCTAATCAAGGCTACCATGGTCAATCTAAAGCTTCAAGAAGAACAAGGTGAAACAACAAAAATAAGAAAGAAGATGGAATCACTTGCTCATGCTTCAAAGATCAAGAGATATCTTGCTCTTGTTGAATCCAATGATCAAGGACACAAACTCAGGG
>JAOWBN010208658.1:0-14113 GCA_028565015.1 Pinguicula moranensis | reverse complement strand
AATTTTATATGTTATATAAATTTTATAAGTTAATAAGTGATGTATGTATAAGTGTTATATTCCAATCCATAAATAAATCTTAATACCCTAAAAAATAGAAAATAAAAAAATTTCAACCCTAAAACCCAAAACCTATTTTTTAAACAAATACGAAATTCGGTTAACCGAAAACCGAACCGAAAAACCGAATTTTTTCGTTTTTTCGTTTTTTCGTTTTTTCGTTTTTTCGGTTCGATTTTTATTTTCCATAACCGAAAAACCGAAATTTTTCGATTTTTAGGTTTTTCGGTTCGGTTATAGAAAACCATAACCGAACCTTGTTCGGTTCGGTTATGGTAATACCATAACCGAAACCGAATTACCGAATGAGCACCCTTAGGGCCACCACTGCGCACATTTGACAAGCCAGGTGTACAGTGCCCAGAAAGTCGACCCTCAATGTTTCCACTGAAAATCGATCCCATTACATCTTGACAAGCCAGGAGGTAGCAGACCGCTGAGACAAATCGCCTCGTCAAATGCTCATAAATAGAACCTCAATGAATTATTTCTAAGAGTTTATTCCAAGAATCTAAAAGGTTATATTCCTTGTCCCCGTTTGAAGCAAACAAAATTCGACTGCTACTCCAACTTGAACAAAAATAGGTTACTGGATCTGACGGTGGTTGTTTGTTCTTCTAGTAGATGGCGAAAATCAACGGACTGAAAAACGTGTACCAGCATAAGTACTCTGGACCATCTAACCAACAGATTACAAAGTTGGGGATAATCGCCATCGGATATAATAATAATACAAAATTGAAGTAGGTGAAATTCCAAGAAAACCGGCCAACACTTCGGATTTTCCGATTCTGTCCTCGAGTTTCAACGGTGACCTTCTCTGAACTGAATGAAAGACTGGCTGGCTCGTTACACATTTAGATTCTGTACTGAAGGACGCGAGACGCTTGCAACTGTACTCGATTTTGTTAATCTATAATTTAGGTGATTGATTATATGTGCTCTGATTATCAAGAGGATCAATGGAGGAAGAGCAGAAAACAGAAGTAAAGGAGGAAGAACAAGGGGAGGAAATTGAGTTGGTTCTGTTCCAAGTCCCAGAATGCTATGTCTACTTGGTAAATTTCATTACCTGCCGGTTTCAGTTTGTTTCCTTCTATCCCTAGCGATATGTTGCCAACGAGATGAGCAATCCTTTTGGTTGTTCTGGGTATGAAGTTCTGAACTTGGCTGGTGGGTGATTTGATCATGGAATTGTTTTGTCAGTGAGATCATAAGTACTCAAAATAATTGATGCATTGCTTCAACATTCTCACCCTATATACGCAGGCCTTCTCCTTTCCTCAAATGGATGCAATCTAAAACTTGGGTAGTCTAACTTGTTGAAGTTTAGGTTTTTATCTCTACAATCTGAGATAGTCATTCCAGCTCTGGCATTTTCTATAAACTGATTCCCCAAGGTTGTGCTTGCATGCTCTAAGTTGCCATTGCCATTGTACCAGTTCCATTTGTGTGACAGAAAACTAAAACAGTGGTTTTGAAAGTTGGTATTATGACAAAATGCAGTATGTTAAAGCTGATGACTGGGTATCTGGTCTGTTGAATAATCCAATATGACGAAGCTAATGTTGACATTGCTAACCTTGCAGATACCTCCAAGGAAAACAGCAGCTTCTTACAGGTTTTCCTCATCTAAGATCATTTGTTCATCTGTTGCTATTATTATTTTTTACTTGGTAGTCGCTTCACTTGTTGTTCAACCTGCTTACTTAAGATTACTGAATACAACCCTGTGGTATGTAACTTTGAGATCTATTCTGTCCCTTTGGTAGTTTTAGTAAAGGCCTTCTATCGGAGGTGGGGACTGAATGCAAAGAACTGCCTGCATTCTGTTAGGATAAATTTTGGTCATTGAAGTTCCTCTATATTGGCTGCAAGGCCCCTTTGATAGGTCAAGAGTTTTAACTTGAAAATGAATTTTCTTTCTATAGGGCCGATGAATGGAATATCAACAAGTGGGCATGGGAAGGAACTCTCAGAGTTATTAGTAAAGGAGTAGAATGCATTATTCGCTTAGAAGATAAAACTACTGGTGGGTTCTTGACTTCTCTGCTTTAAACAGGTTTCATGTATTCTTTTCATGTTCATTACTAATCACTTAGTTCTTCATAAAATAGGTGAACTGTATGCTCAGGCATTTTTGAGGGAAGGGGAGCCACATCCTGTGGAGGCAGTGATCGATAGCAGCAGGTAGGAAATCGGAAAGACTGATTTTACCTATGGGAGAGGTGCTCCATTTATACATAATGATTTATGGATTTTGATACTGAGTTTTTTCTGGATACCTTTGCAGATATTTTGTTCTTCGGGTTGAAGAAGATATCGGTAATTTAAGATGTTTCTCCCCAAACGATTTAGCTATCTGATCTTTTCTTTCTTTCTTCACGATACTACATCAGACTTTTTTAGATAAACATTAATGCATTAAATAAGACCCTGTTCATGGCCGGGAAAACCATTACAGATTGAGGTCGGGCAGGCTAAACCCCCTTCCCTTTAGAACATTCCTACCCCTGACTATTACATGTTAGGACAGACGTAGGTTGGCAAGACCCCACTTGTCTAGTCTGATCTACCCTCTAACTTCCCTTGTCAACTGCTTAGCTGACCAGCAAACTAGGTCGTTACCTGCTGATCTCATTTTTGCCAGGTAATCTGCTACTGTGTTCCCTCGTGCAGTTGGTGGCAAATGAAAACCTTTTCCCTCTCTTTTCTGAAATCGTCCCAAAAGTCCCACAGATACCATGGAGTGCAGTGATCCTGTTTAAACCAGTGAGTTAGCAGCAGGGAGTCAGTTTCAAGTATCACATTCCTCCACCCCTTCTCCTCGCATATATGCAGTCCTTTTGTAACAGCTTGCAGTTTTGCACTGTTGTTAGTTCCATTCCCTAGGGGTACCAAATATGCCGCCAGCAGGTCTCCATGACAGTCTCTAATGATGCCTCCTCCCCCCGAGGTCCCAGGATTTTCAATGTAGCTACCATCTGAGTTAAATTTGACCCATCCAACTGGTGGCCTGCTCCAACGAACCAATCCGGCTCTTCCTTTTTGCCTCCCCTTGACCTTGATGTTAAGCTGCTGCAAGACAGCCTCATGTGGTGCCTGCAAATAAAACCTATTGTTAGCCCTTTTTGTGATGGAAGCTATGATACTCCTTACCTCCATCTAGACTTGTTCCATAGACTGTTGTCTCTCTTCAAAACAAGCCTTGCATCTGCGCACCCACAAACACCGAGTTATAATGATAGGAAAAACTTAGCATAAAAACCGTGTGATACGTGCCCTATTTACATTCAGTCTCCACTGGATGAGTCTGTCCCTCCATTCCCTCTGATTGAGGAAGGTAATACCCAACAAAGTTACTGCTCTTTCCCATATTCCAGTGGCAAGGCTTCCCGAGGATAGGATATGGTCAATGGATTCCCCTTTTCTTGGTTCACAACATTGGCATGCTGACATCAAATACGCTCCCTTCTTGATCAGTTGATCATCAGTAGGCAAACAGTTGTGCCATGCTTTTCAAGCACATAGAGAAATAATTGAGCTCACCCTAGCATACTCATTTCAACTTCACTTTTTCAGAAGCAAACTCTTCACCTAGATATTCATTTGGACAATACACCATGGTATCAAAGATGATCATGTTATTTGCAGATGACATTGTTTTAGTGGCAGAGACGAAGGAGGATGTTGCCGCTAAGTTGGAGCGTTGGAGAGTGACATAAAAGGCTAAGGGACTACATTTGAGTCGCTCGAAAACTGAGTATATGGCGTGCAGTTTCGCGAAAGAAATGGAGGAAGGTGGAACGGAAGTTAGGATTGCGGGCCAAGTACTCCCACAAAAGGATTATTTCAAATATCCAGGATCTGTCATACAAAAGGATGGCGGTGTTGACTGCGATGTTATCCATGGCATCAAAGTCGGATGGATGAAATGGAGGTCGGCTACTGGAGTGTTATGCTACAAGAAATTCCCACTAAAGTTGAAGGGGAAATTTTATAGGACGGTTATAAGACCGGCCATGCTCTATGGAAAGTGTTGGGCTATGAGACTGTAACATGAGCAGAAGTTTGAAGTGGCGGAGATGAGAATGCTAAGATGGATGTGTGGTTGTACATTGTTAGATAAGATCCCGAATGAGATCTTTAGGGATGTACTAGGTATAGCATCTATCAATGCAAAGTTGAGAGAGGGGAGATTGAGATGGTTCGGACATGTACACAGAAGGTGTATCAACGAGCCCGTCAGGATAGTTGAAGGGCTCCAAGTTGAAGGAAGGCGGGGGAGAGGGAGACCTAGGAGAACATGGGAGGGGCAAATTCGATTAGACTTAGCGAGATTAGACCTCTCTGAGGACATGAACTCTGATAGGACGAGTTGGAGATATCGTATTACGGTTAGAGATTTATATAGAAATAACATACATATGTGTATGCATACTTGATTTTGGACAGAGGAGATTGGTAAGGTAGACTAGAGGTTTAGGCTATACTGACTTTTTTTTAAAAACTATTTATGTATTTATTTATTTATGTGTTTATCTATGTATTTAGTGTTGGTTGCTTTTTTTTATTTTTTATTATTATTATTTATTTATTTTATCCTATTGTATTTTATTACATATACTTTTATTTTAGTTTATTTTAGTTTATTTTTGGCCGCTTTAATGTACGAGTTGGGGTCTAAGAGGAAACAGTCTCCTTATCTCTTCGGAGGTAAGGATATGACTGCGTACATCTCGCCCTCCTCAGTTTATTTTATCCTATGGGCGGGATTTGCTGAGTATGTTTGGTTGGTTTGGTTTATATTTGAAATTAGGATATTTTATGGTGTATTTAATAAACAATGTTTTACCAATGCTCCCCTTTTGTATCAAACAATTCTTAACCTCTCTTACTATGCTTTTAGTGCTTGTTTCAATTCAAAGGCCTTTTGTTTATATCTATGTTATAGAGTTTTGAAATTTTCAAACCCTGGAGGTTGTGCAATATAGAGTTCCTCATTATGATACCGTTTAGGAGAACACTTCTTACATCTATTTGATGAATCCTGAATCCTGTAAAGCTTGTGAATGTTAAGACCATTCTAATGGCTTCCATTCTAGATAATGGAGCATAGGTTTCGTCATAGTCTCTCTCTTCTTATTTGTTGATTATAACCTTGAGCGATAAGCCTAGATTTGTTCTTAGTGATTCTTCCATTTTTATCTACTGTGTTTTTTACATCATTTTTCCACCTATTCTCGGATGGTCTTTCGGCAAGCTGTGGATCCAAATATTATTGCTCTCAAATTGGTTTAATTGTTCTTACATAGCAAGTGCCTGATCACTACGTCTTTAAGGCATCTTCTTTTTTCTAAGTCTCAATTCTTCGGTAGGCATTCTTTGTTGAAACTTTTCTTCACTATATTACCTGCATTACTTCAATCTACCATGTCAAACTTGCAAAGCCGACTAGGTTCATCATATTGTTGATTATTATTATTATTTTGGATAACTCCCTGTCATTTATCTGAGAAAACGGATTTACTTTACTCATCTGCATGGATTGGTCCACACAAGGTTCAAGCATATATAATGTTCACTCAGAAAGTTCTTCTGAGACTTAACAGTATTCATTGCTTTACGCGAACAACTCACTCTTTTAACACTTAGCATTTTGTTCTAATAAGCACATGTAAAGGGAAATGATGATGCTTATTTGAACACGTGTAGGTGGGCGACTCCGCCATGCTTTTATTGGTATTGGATTTCGAGAAAGACCCCAAGCATATGACTTCCAAGCTGCCCTTCACGATCATATGAAGTGCTTTCCTTTCCTTGTTTATGTTACTTGTTTTCCCTTGTGGTTGAGATATCTATTTTATCTCTGTGTATGACAACTCAACTCAGTAGAACTTCACATGTGAAGGTATGTGCATAAGAAGAAAGCTGCAGAAGAAATGGAGCAGCAATACCAGCAAAGTTCTTCAGTTGATTACAGTTTGAAAGAAGGGGAGACCATGGTGCTTCAGTTCAAGAATGTAAAATCTCAGGCTCCCATCACACAGATTTTAACCGTAGTTGCTTACACATTTTCTACTAACATCTCTCTTCATCTTCATCTTGGATACAACAGAAAAGTGCTGGCAGCATTAAATCGAAGTTCTTTGAACTGGGGTTAAACAAACCTTCTCTTGAAGACAGAAGCAATGAAACTTCAGTTGGGATCAAACTGCCACCACCACCGGCACCGTCGTCTCCCGTTGTTGCTCCTGAGAGTTCCCCAAGAGGAGTTTTCTCAAAGATCAGCCTGAAAGAAGAATCTTCTGAGGAGTCATCACCTGAGTTGGACAAGATCCAAGCAAAGGAATCAGAGTCTCCTGTGATTAAAGACACACAAGATATATCAGAGGATGATTTTGGAGATTTTCAAGCGGCTTGATTCTTTTCAAGTCCAATGTTCTTCCTCTTAACATGGTTTTATTTTGTCAATAGAAGACGAGAGTTTCATATCTTATTTTCTTAAATCATATTTAATATTCATAAATCATACTAGCTTGGGACAATTTAATTACATCATCCCTTCCCTAGAATGCTGTCAATTATTAAAAAAAAAAGTACTTTCGATGATAGTATATCTAAAAAACTAATGTGTCGACATAACATGCACGGAACATTAATTGTTAATATTAAATTTATTTGGATAAAAAGTCTACCAATCGTACTGTTTGTAGCTTGGCAATTTAGGAGGCAAAAAGAAAAAATTGCAAGTAAAAAATCAACTGCAGGATTGATAGGCATTAATGGCGAACGAAGGGGGCCTGGTCTCCCTGCGTACGTGGCTATAATCTTGGGGAAGGGGTAGCCTCTACTCCCAATTTTTATTTTTTTGTTACTTTAATTTGGTTTAATTATTTTATTTGAAGTTTTTTTTAATTAAATTTTTATCAAAATATTGATAATTTTTATTTGGGGTTTATTTTGAGTTAAAATTTTATTTTATTATTATTGTCTCTATTTTGTTTTATTAATTTATTTATAGGTTACTTCATAAATCTATTATATAATGCGGCAACGGTCCAGTGTGGCGTCCACGTAATATTCGGTCTGTTCGCGCCGATTGGTCCACGTGTCCTCTTCTTATTGGTCTTCTGCTTTGTGACATCCACCAGACCACAAATCGAAATCTCTCTCCACCGATCGAAATCTCTCTCCGTCCAATCGAAATCTCTCTCCACCGATCGAAATCTCTCTCCGTCTCTCCGTTTCAGCCCACCACCACGAGCGTCGTCGCTGTCGACGCTGTTGGGCTTATAGAGCGAGGAGAAGCAAAGGGAGTAGGGGATTCGACGAAAGAATCGAATCACTAGGTTTTTGGTGTTCGGTTTTGCGCGCCGTCAGTTGGATCTCAGGTTCACCCCCGGCCGCCATTAACGTAAGGGCTTTTTTCGACACCCAGAAAAAATCTGGACCCTGCTCTTGGGCTTTGATCAGAAATCTCCAGTTCCCATTGATTTTCTAGGGTTTGGGTCAAAGATGCTTTCTTTTTTCTGGGGTTGGGGGCTCGAAACAGTCTCCTATAGTCATTTTTTTAAAGCTCTTCTTCACAGTAAATCTTTCATCTTTCTGTTGATATGCCAGTTTGCCTGATTCTTTTGCCTTTTGCTGTTCAAAATTTTTTGTAATCATTATGGGGTTCCCTTTTTTTCTTTTCTGACTTCGCTCAACTGTTATGGTTTGGAATAACAGGTGCCCGGCAATATTGTTGTTATTGTATTGCATTTGCTGACATATATTATATTTGGTTTTCCTGTAATGTTCTTTTTGCCCCCACCTCACCAAATTTGACTTGAGTGTTTGTCAATCTGCAGTATCTGGATGAGAGCAAGTCACTGATTCTGAAAATTGTGGAGAGCCAAAACTCAGGGAAGCTGAGTGAATGTGCAGAGTAAGTTTCACCACTATTTCAACTTAAATGTCAGTGTAACTTGAATTTGACTTGAGTGTTTGTCAATCTATGGTTTGGAATGACAGGTGCCCGGCAATATTGTTGTTATTGTATTGCATTTGCTGATCATTGCTGGAGAGTTTTCTTTTGGAAGTGTAACAAATTTTCTTTCAGACAACTTAGTTTGCCAATATTACTCTGCAATGGTTTGTTGGTTGAGCTTTGCATGGTCTCATTTTGCAACTTGAATTTGACTTGAGTGTTTGTCAATCTGCAGTATCTGGATGAGACCAAGTCACTGATTCTGAAAATTGTGGAGAGCCAAAACTCAGGGAAGCTGAGTGAATGTGCAGAGTAAGTTTTACCACTATTTCAAGTTAAATCTCAGAGTTTGATTCACCTTTCTAGGGGTTTACTTATCTTTCTTTATGTTATTGTAAAATTTAATTGTATGCATCATCAAGGCATAGGTTCTAGTTTAGTGGTTATGTTCAAGTACCCTAGTTTCAAGTACACCTATAAAAAATTAATTTATAACCTGCCACCAGTTTCTCATATGAATTGACCCAAAACTGTGTTAGATAATGTGGAAGTTTGACAAAATCAAGACTCTTATACAGGAACATGTGATGCATAAACTTTCATCCTTACCTATAACCTATTGTAAATCTCTTACTAATCCAATACTTAAATACAACGTAACTAGTATATTCTTGACTAAATTGGGGTATGATGTCAGATATTAGCAGCTCTTGTTAAAAGGTTATTTTCATTACGACCCAATATTTATTGTATTGCATTATTTAATGTATTGAATACCAACAATTTCATAAATTGAAGCAAAATTTAAATGAGTCATTTTGATCAATCTCTATAATTGCTGGAATCAGGTCAGATTCACATTGGCTGCTGTATTTTTCCAAACTTTAGTCCCACATGTCCAAGATTTTTTGGGTTGGTTGAAATTTTCTATTCTGCAATAGTAAATTTTCGACTAAATTGGGGTATGGGGTCAGATATTAGCAGCTCTTGTTAAGAGGTTGTTTTTATTACGACCCAATATTTATTGTATTGCATTATTTAATGTACTGAGTATCAACAATTACATAAATTAAAGCAAAATTTAAATGAGTCATTTTGATCAATCTCTATAATTGCTGGAATCAGGTCAGATTCACATTAGCTGCTGTATTTTTTCAAACTTTAGTCCCACATGTCCAAGATTTTTTGGGTTGGTTGAAATTTTCTATTCTGTAATAGTAAACTATATAGTTATTGTTTGATTTTTTCTTCAGGAATCAGGCTAGGCTTCAAAGAAACCTGATGTATCTTGCAGCCATTGCTGATTCTCAGCCACAACATCCAACCATGCACTCTCAGGTATACTATAACTACTTAATTTGTACACATCCTCCATGTAGAACTTATTGAACTTCAATCTAACTTGCTTGACCTTGCTGTGTGCCACAGTATGGTAGCGGCAGTATGATGCAGCCCGGCGCTCACTACCTTCAGCATCAGCAAGCTCAACAAATGACTCCCCAATCTCTCATGGCTGCTCGGTCCTCCTCCATGCTCTACGGTGCTCAGCCTTATCCGTCCCTCCAGCAGCAAACTCTTCACAGCCAGCTTGGCATGAGCTCATCCGGTGGCAGCGGTCTAATGCTGCAAGGTGAGCCTCACGGTGGTGGTGTTGGTGGATTTCCAATAGATTTCGGGCGGAGCAGCCTTGGAGATGGTCTGCAGGGCGGCGGAAGGGGGATGGCCGGTGGTAGCAGTAAACATGATCTTGGGAGCAGTATGAGAGGCGATGGGCGCGGCGGGAGTGACAGCGGTGAAGGACTGTACCATGAAAACTCCGATGAGGGGCGTTGAGGTTATTAAGTGTAAGGTTCTTTCTTTTTTTTGAGAACCGTGATTAGGATTGAGGGTTTAGCTTTGTTGTGGAGTTATGGTAAGCCTTGTAGGTTTCAACAATGTAAGTTTGGTGTGAACTCTAGAATCGGTTAATGTGAACGAACTATGTGGTTATAAATGATGATAATGTGAACTATGTGCTTATATTTCTAGGCTAGTTCGAAGACTTGAACTGCCGTTTTATTAGAATTTAGATCCCTCGTTTATATAGTGCAAATACTATGATGTGAATATGAACTAAGTGGAGTTAAATGTTTATACTCACTAGGACAAATGCTGGTACCCACGTTGTAAATGCGAAAATAATTAAATTTTAATCCAATTTCCTATAAAAGTGTGGGGTATTAAAATTAATGTTTAAAATTTGGGTGAGAATTTCCCTTTTGACTTGTGCCATGATAACTTAGATTGAGTCATGGCTCCCTGCTTTTGGGCTAGGGAGTAGGGGTGGATAACGGTTAATGAAATTGATGAAAATTCGTTATCGTTTTTATTAAAGGCGGTAATGATAACGATAATTGTTAGAATTTTAAAATTCGCTAAAATGATAGTAACAATAATGATTATGATCATTTTTAAGTGGCAGATTTTCATTAATGCTAGCGCTACCACTATTCCGTTATCGCTAAAGTAGCGGAATAACGAATGACAGTAGCGGTAACAAATTCATCATCTTCATCCGTTATTTTAGCAAAAACATCCAGCAACGGATACAGACATTATGCTACCGCTATTACCATTATCCATCTTACCCTAGGCCACCCCCGAACTCAGATTTCCTCCAAAAATTTTAGGTTTAAATTTTTTTTAAACCTCCTAAATTTTTTGACATCCGCTCGTGCCATAGCGATTTGCATTGATTATATGCCGAATTGATAACGATTTTGAGACACGATAGATTTCTTTGGACGGCAGATATGGACAACTGGTTCTCATTTTCCCCCCGCAAAGTCCAATATTTCATACAAAGAACAAATAGCTTGTCTTTTCAAATAAACATCGCTCACATCAAAAAAAGAATTCAGCCCCATCTTAATTGTCGCAATCTAATGCCCTATTTTGCGCAGACTTCTTAAAATTATAATCTTCTTATAATCACTTTTCCCGCCAAAAATAACTCTTCATTTTTTTAAAAAAAAATCTTATAATCCAATTATAAGTATAAGAGGGTCTGCGTAAAACACCCTAAGTCAAATTATGTCGATAGGTTTAGTATTATATATGGGAAACATGCAGCCATAAAATTACTTATAATAATAAAAAATAGTTTAGGTGCGCACACAAAATAAATGCGACTTTAAGAAATTGAAGATCTGACCCGCCTCACAGCTATGCCTACGGATAGGCAAATGGAACCCGAACCCGAACCCAAACTCGAACTTGAACTGGGTGGGGATGAAAACCCAAATGGGTTTAGTTGATCAGAATTCAATTATCTAATTTTAATTTTTGATTAAAAAATTTGGATTGTACGATTAAAGATATAGTGTTTAGGTACCCATTAAAATTAACAATTAAAAGAAAAAATTATAAAAATAAACTAAATATCTAACTATTCAATTTTTATTAATCTACTTTCTTTTAATTATCCAATTTTAGTTTTCTCTTAAATATTATATCGCAAAATTAACAACAACTGAAGTGTAAATCTGATTGAAATTGATGGACATTCTTTGTTTTGGAGGTGTGTATTATATTTTATTATATATTTATTATATTATTCTTAAATAATATTTTTATTCTATATTTCAACTCAAACATTGTTGGTTTGATGGTTGCTCAATTGAAATGAGCTAGAGGATTCAAGACTTGTGGGTTGTGAACCATGAACTTGCAAGATTATAATTTTTTAATCAATGTACCAGTTCCCTCTTATTTGTTGATGTAGATATTTGAAGGCCATTATTGCTCGTGAGTTATGAACACAATATTTTTTAGATGATTATTATTATAAGATAATTAAAATTATATACATATAAGTCGGGGTTCGAGTTCCGGTAGAAGAGCACCTGACCTTGGGGCTTGCCTAGATATCAGGAGTTCGATTCCCTCCCAAACCATTAGGGTTCACAATACGTCAGGGCCATGACCGCGGGTTTGAAAATACTCCTCTTCAGCCCGAGATTTAACTGATTCATGACTGGGGGTCGCTGGAGCATGACTTCGAGGATATAATCGGGTATTCAGTCGAGTCCCGAATACCTCGAATATCGAAAAAATTATATACATATAAGTTGGGGTTCGAGTAATCAATGAGGTAGGTAGAGAATCACTATTGATTCTTTAAAAAAATTAATAAGTTATAATTCATTGACACTTAATATATGTGAAGCATATGTTTTCTTTCGACGATAATAATAGGCTGGCTAGATGTCAATTTTTTTTAATTAAACAAATGAAAGTTGCATTGATGTAGCACTAATTGTGCCCCCAAACCAGGGGCGGACACAGGGGGAGCCAGGGGGCTGGCCCTCCCTGCGTCCCCCCTCCCCCCATTTTTTTTAAAATTCAGTTATTTTATTTATTTTTTTTAATTGAATTTTTATTTCATGTTATTTTGGGTATCTTTCCGTGATAATGTTAGTAATTTTTATTTAGGATTTAGTGTTTTTTTTTGAATTAGATTTTTTTTATTTCAGTTATTGTTGTCTCGATCCGATTCTATAAATTTGTTTATGTTTTTTATCTCTATTTAATAAAATTGCTTTATTAGTGAAAATTTATTTTGAGAATTATTTATATAAATAAATTAGGTAGTATAAATAAATTAGTTAGTATAAACAAATTATGTAACTTTTATTTTTTTATCATTATTTAAATTGATAAATTATTATTTTTCATAAATATTGAGCAAATAAATTAATTTTTCGCCTCCTAAAAAATGCATATTAATCCCCTAAAAAAATTATTTCTATATCTTAAATTTTTTATTTTTGTACCCCTTAAATTTTTTTTTTTGCCTTCCCCCCTAATTTTTTTTCTGCGTCCGCCGTTGCCCCAAACAAAATCCCTAGATGCCCGGGTTCTTCCGGAAGCAACCATTTAGAGGTCGTATGCAACCAAAAATCAAGAAAAAAAATGTAGATATTTTTGTTTTTGAATTATATATATTATTAAAAAATTAACTTTGTAGCATATTAAATATTTTTTTATTTTTTATCATTATTTTAATTAATAAAATTATTATTTTTTTATGATTGTTGAGTAATTAAATTATTTATTATTTCAAAAAAATATTCTGTCACATCTTAAAAAAATTATTCATCCCCTTACATATAAAAAATGTTCCCCATAAAAATAAGTTTCAGCCTCTCTTAAAAAAATTTTTGGCACCCAAAAATATTTTTCTAGAGCCGCTTTTGTTCAGCTCCTTTGTTTATTCAAAAAAATTGATCAACAATCTTATGAACTGAGACAAAATAATTTCATCTAAAGGACCAAATTGAACTGAAATCAAACGAGTTCAACTCAGACTTTGAACAGGATTTGTTCTTCTTTCGCTGGGAGACAGAGAGAAAGAACGATGATTATCGCCGGAAGAAGGCACCAGACTGCCCTTCGCCGGTGAGGCACCGGTGTCCCTACACACCCCAAATCCCAAACCATCAGTATAAAGAAAAAAATACTGCCGTTTGACCAGAATACGATACAATCATACTGATTCCAAATTACTTCTGCGGTGGTGGGGCTGGCTCTCCGGCTGTCGACTGAGCAGTACTAGGCGGCGGCGGGATGATATCGAACGGACATGGCCGTAGCCAAGGCCAGGGAATAAAACAACTCGACGGAGGCGGAGATCCCATACCGATGCCAGGGTTAGGGTTTGGTGGAGATGGTGGCGGAAGGGTGATCCGTCGGCCGACAAATTTGAACTTTTTCTCCAATGGCCTGCCATGAATTCTTTTTGATGCGACGAGCAGAAGTAGAAGAAGAAGTAGAATCCACGAAACCTTGTTCATCGTCTTGCTCGGATCATAATAAATTGGCATGTTTAGACAATTATATAGATCATAGATGCGAACTGTTTGTTGTCTGGTTGTGTGCCGGCCAATTACTTTGTTAGCCGGGCTTGCAAGAGATAGCCTCCTCCGAGAACTCATAGGTTTAATAATTTTACACAAGGATTCTCCGAAAGTGTTTCTTACTGCTTTAAAATGGGTTTGATTTTTTTTTTTTTTGATAGGCAAAAATTTTTATTGACAAAGG
>JAOWBN010208647.1:0-14115 GCA_028565015.1 Pinguicula moranensis | reverse complement strand
GACCGCATTTTTAATTTTTTTAATTTTTTTTAATCGCCGATTCTCTCTCAGGGCACGTCGGGTCGATCCATGACCCGCCGTGCCCACCCGAACCCGCGGGTTCATCCGGGCTGTCTGGCAGGTCTTCGCCTTCAAAAATTCAAATTTTTATTTTTATTTTTATTTTTATTTTTTATTTTTTAAATTTTGTGGGATATCCCGGCGGGTTTTCGGTGGGCCGCCCTCAGGGTCAAGCACGCCGGGTCTCGGCAAAATTGTTATTTTTTTTTAAAAAAATGGGCCCGACCGGGTGACCCACCAGGCCGTCTCGGAGGATTCGGATTTTTTGGGCCCACCGTGCCATAGGGTTGCATTTTCGCGACCCAGGCATGACCCGTAGAAGACGGCTGGCCCGCTGCTGGCCGGCCCGTGGCCTTCCATGCCGGGTCCAAGCCGGGCGCGAGCCGCGATTCATTTTGGCCGTCTCTAGCCATAATGATAAATTGATATGACTGATTTGAATATTGTCATCATTACCATCAAATTATAGTTATGCTAAATTTCAATTCGCCAAAAAAAAACAATTCTAAGATGAATTCTAATAAGACTTACATCATACATCATATAGTGGATTGACAAGAGTCCAACGATTTATTTTGAATTAATTTGTACGAAAAAGAAGAAAAAATCGCAGTATAAATTTATCTGAATCGGACACTAAAGACATCGAACAAAAGTATCAGATTCCATTTCACATGAACAATCATGCATCGGAAACCATAATCAATGAAGGAATCAAAACAAATTTAAGCCAAGGAATTGAAAAGTATGAACGACAAAATTACAAGAGATTTAGGGTTTTGATTAATCCGATTGTACTTGTTGGAAAGGATTAACAAATACAAAAATAACACAACAAATAAAGTAACCAAGAATTACCTTCCACAATTGTCTTCAAAAATCATCAACAGCTTCAAAGCCCAAGGATCTCACAATCGTACGAATCTTCCTCTCCCCAAGGAGACCAGCCAGATTAAATGATTTCTTAGATTTGACAACCGTGTGACCTTGGAGGTATATATTTATCCTGACCCATTAATGGGCAAGCCCTCTACCACTTAACTTTCTGACCATATGTAAGTATTAACATTGAGAGCTAAAGATGAGATTTGATCAAATAGTTTTCATTTTAATAATTCATATGTTACACCGTGTTCTTATAGGAATAGTGGTCTATAATCGTAGATGGAAGGATTAGTGAGATAAGGATGTGACCTCGTAATTTTAGACATATTTCAAACACCTTCCATCTTTATCTCTTATAACTAACACTACCCGTCAAGTTGGGTAGTCGGGTCTTCGATACTCAACTTGTCTAATATTTCATGGAATACTTTTTCTGTAACTGCTTTTGTTAAGATGTCTGCAAGTTGTTTTTCTGACCTAACAAACTGTAAACACAGAGTTCTATCTTCGAGTTCTTCCTTGATGAAGTGCCGATCAACTTCAATATATTTGGTCTGATCATGTTGAACCGGATTTTCTGAAATACTTATCGCTGCTTTATTGTCACACATCAAAGGAATAACATGAGAGACTGGAAACCCAATTTCATTGATCAATTTTCTTAACCACAGAACCTCGATCAATCCTCGTGCAATGCCCCTGAATTTAGCTTCGGCACTGGATAATGCTACTACCTTTTACTTTTTGGTCTTCCACGTGACAAGGTTTCCTCCAACAAGTGTAAAATATCTTGATGTTGATCGTCTATCAGTTTGGCTTCCTGCCCAATCTGCATCAGTATACGTACATACCTAGAGATGACCGTGTTTTTTAAATACAATTCCTCATCCTGCAGTTCCTTTCAAGTACTGCAACACTCTTTGTGCTGCCTCCATATGTTACTCCTGTGGCCTCTACATGAATTGACTAATCACTCCTACAGAGTATGCTATGTCTAGTTTAGTGTGGGAAAGATAGATTAGCTTTCCAACTAGACGTTGATACTGTTCTTTGTTTGTCGGGGCTGCATTGTCATCAAAGTTCAACTTGTGATTAATCACCATCGATGTATCTGCCGGTTTGCAATCTAACATTCCAGTTTCAGCTAGAAGGTCGAGAACATACTTTCTTTGAGAGATGAATATCCCTTTTGTTGACCTTAGAACCTGAATCCTGATAAAGTACATAAGTCTTCCTAAATCGTTCATTTCAAATTCCTGGAACAAGTATCTCCGAAGATTCATAATTTCTTAACTGTCATTCCCTGTTATGACCATATCATCAACATAGATAATGAGGCATGTGATGAGTGTCCCCGTCTTTTTAGAAACAACATGTGATCAGCATTGCTTTGTGTATACCCGTACTATTTCATCATCACCGTAAACCATCCAAACCATGCACGGGGAGACTTTTTTTAGGCCATACAGAGCTTTCTTCAGAAGACACACTTCATTTTCTTTAAAATCACTAGAGAACCCAGGAGGTGGTTCCATATACACTTCTTCTTCTAAGTCACCATGGAGAAACACATTTTTTACATCAAAATGATGTAAGGGCCAACCATGATTAGCACCAACGGAAAATAATACTCTGATAGTGTCAATCTTGTCTACAGGAGAGAAAGTCTCCGAGTAGTCAATACCGTATGTTTGAATAGACCCCTTTGCAACTAACCGAGCCTTGTATCTTTCAATGGAACCATCAGCCTTGCATTTGATGGTATATACCTAGCGACATCCAACTGGATATTTACCTGAAGGTTTCTCACATTTCACCCATGTTTGATTTTCTATAGAGCAGCCATTTCTGTATCCATTGCCTTTCTCCATTCCAATTATTCCTGTTCTTCCTTAATATTCTTTGGTACACGCTCGGAATAAACAACTGCCATGAATCCATGAGCAGACTGAGACAAACTCCCCCTAGCCATATCAATTATGGGATATTTTGATTGATGTGGTACATGTTCTGGCTCATATCGCTTGGCAGGTACACCACAGTTTAGTCTTGGTGGTAATACATAGCGCCCAACATTGTCATCCGATACTCCTGGAATGTTAGTCGGCACAATAGGAGTAATATTAACAATCTCAATTATAATATCATCATAAATATTTACCTCGGGATCCGCAGACAAAGGTGATAGTGGTCGTGGGCTGGCAGGCGGGGACTGTACTAAATCTGCCGGTGGAGATGGTGCAATATCTTCTCCATGATTTGTAATAGGCGTATTAGAACTCTGTAATAACCATTGCAATGAATCATGAGTAGTAATGTCCCCCGGATTACTGGAATGAGAATGGAAGAAATATTTGAATTCCAGAAACTGACAATCCATTGTAGTATACATACGCCGAGTGAGAGGATGATAGCACTGGTGTCCCCGCTTGTGGATCCCATACCCAACAAACACACATTTTAAGGCACAGGGCTCATGTTTCGTCCGATCGGTTTTTGGAATATGGACATAGACCGAACATTCAAAGACATTGGGTGGTAGGACAAGAGCTGAGGGGACCTCAGTGATAGCGGCTAAAGTTTGGAGAGGAGTTTGTAGGTCCAAACTCTTGGTTGGTAACCGATTGGTGAGATAAACTGCTGTTGCAAAAGCCTCAGGCCAGAAATATGGATGGTTTTTAGACTCAATCATGATAGCTCGAGTAATCTCAAGGAGCAATCTGTTTTTTCGTTTGGTAGTACCGTTCTGTTCAAGGGTATGGGGGCATGTGGTTTCATGGACAAGACCAATGTATAAGAAAAAGCTTTTCATGAAGTGGTTAATGTATTCTCCACCATTGTTAGATCGGAGTGCTAAAACTGAGTCTTAATCATGGAATAAAACTCAACAAATTTTTTGAGAGACTTCCGACTTGTTATAAAGAAAGTAAACCCAGGTCATTCTGGTACCTTCATCAATAAACAACAGAAAGTATTAATAACTGCCAGGAAAAGAACTATGGGCAGGTCCCCAGACATCAGAATGAACCAGAGAAAATATAGTATTGGTACGAGTATTATTGAAACCATACGATGTACAATGTCTTTTCAATAAATAACAAGTCTCACAATCAAATCTACAACTGTCTGAAAATAGATGCGGAAGCAAAAGTTTGAGATAACCATCTGATGGTTGACCAAGACGACGATGCCACAAACCACGTTGTCTATCACTCGAGCCAGAAACCATCATGCTACTGCTGGATCGAGTCACATCATCAATATAGTATAGTCCATTGTGCTCAGTGCCACGCCCAATAATCGCCCGTGTCTGAAGATCCTGTAGTAAACAGAAACGAGGATAAATAAGAACCCTACAATTTAATTCTTTAGTAATCTGGCTGACATTTAATAACTTGCAAGATAGTGAGGGAACATATAGACAATTTTGCAATGTTAAATTAGGCGAGACATGAACCGTCGCACTACTCTCACCAGGAGAAATGCCCCCATTTACTGTGTGAATATTCTTGATAGGCACATGAGAGTCAATCAGATCAGACACCAGATTTGTCATTGTATCCGTATCCCTACAATCGACAAGACAACGAGTAACACTAGTATCGAATGAGGTACGGGTTATATGAGTTGTAGGATTTGGGTTGGATTGAGTTTCGGGGTCTAAATCGAAGCACCCGGGTCGAAAATATTTTGGTTGTGAGAAAGTGGGGTGATTTGGTAATTTTCCACCAAGTTGGTGTAAGTTTCAGGTTTTGGGATATTCTGGGGGGTGTCGATAATTTGGGTGGAACTGGAGGGTGTAATTGTAATGTAGGTTTTCTGGCGGGCGTAACGGGCATAATGAATATTTTGTGGTTTTTTGTGAACTTCCAGAATAACCTAGGGATCGTTTTCGCTAACTCGAAGAGTTGAGGGGCCGTAACGCCGCATCCGGAATGACTAGGGACTCATCTGCAAATGACTTAAAAATCGAGGGACGTCATAGCAATTTATCTGTTAAAACAGAGACATCCATAGGGTTTCGACCTGATGCGTGCGATACGGCTGAATCTGTCCCTCCGGTTGTTCCTGGCCTGCTCGTAGCTAAATTTGCCGTACCAGAGTTGACTGCTTGGTGGTCGCCGCCACTGTTGGAGACTTCAGTGTTTCCCGTGGCGGTGGCCGCCGCTCCACCCTGCCTGGTTTTGTCTTTGAAGAACCAGTCAGGGTATCCGATAGTCTTGAAGCAACGATCTGTGGTATGTACAGATTTCTCACACCGGTTACACCATAATTTTGACTTATCCACTTCATTGCCACAGAATGAGGATTTGGCCACGTTTTTGGTCGATTCTGACCATGACTTTGCAACCAAACCACTGCCAATTCCGTGATGAACAGTTTCGTCGGAGCTCCTGTGACTAGGATTCATGACCTGGAGTCGTGCAGTCTCACGGCGAAATGTCGCATAAGCGGTTTCAACTGATGGTAGAGGTTCGTTTTTTAGCAAATCCCTCTTAATCGCATCATATTCTGGGTCAATTTAGGCGAGAAACTGAACAAACGACTATGACCCATTCGATTTCAGTTATAGCCAAAAACCGACTTCTTTTTTTTTTATATATAAAATAATGTCATTTTGGACTTTGATGAAAAGGAAAACGACGTCATTTTCTCCTTTGTCTCACAACCTTAAAATGCGTAAAATGAATTTTCAATTTTGACTCTTGAGTTTTGACTTTTACTTTATTCCTTACTCCGTCGACCGGTTCTTCAAATTTCAATTGCTCGACGCGACACCAACTTTTTCACCGTCAGTTCCTTCCTCTTTGGTAAATCGCCTGGTAATTTCTTTGGTAAATAATAAATCGCGTTTATTGCTTTGTTTGAGCAAATTCAACTTGATTTCTCATTTCGTTTTCAACTTTCAATATTGGGTTGTGGAAGTGATACAGCGCATCTTTGATCTTTCAACATTGGGTTATGTTGTGGAAGTGATACAGCTCATTTCGTTTTCAACTAGGGTTACATTGTTTTGGTAAATCATAATTTGCAACGGATATATTTATCATTTATGTTATGACTAAAACTGATCTTATTAAAAAAAATCAGTGCGTATTACTTTCACCATTCCTACTTCTTTAAAAAATAAAAAGAAATTAAAAAATAAATTAAAAAATGTTTGGTTATTTGGTTAACCGAAAATCGAATAATCAAAAAAAATTGGTAAATCGGTTATTTGGTTAAACATAACCAAAACTTGTTCAATTCAGTGCTGGTTATGGCCATAACTAAAACTTAAAACCAAATGATCAGGCCTAGATATAATGGGCCTGAGGGCTTACCTGAGAACGAAGGCAAAGGCTGTGGACGCCTCTTTGGATAACTTGACAGTTGCTCATGCACAATGTTTAACCAAAGTGGAATTCAATGATCTTGAAAAATTTATTGATAAAAAGTTGAAGGAAAATGTTCATTCGCTAACTGCGTTGTTTGATGGATGACATGGTGGAATCAAAAGTGGAATAACTATTAGGATGAGCTGCCTAAGAAAATCATTGATGTTGTCAAAAGGGGGAGAAGAAAAAGGAGAAAAATGGGTGAGAGAGGAGAGAAGTCTAATATGCTTGCATTTTAAACCTCTATGTTCTAACTCTGTTGTGTTTAAGAATGCCTGGTTTTGGCATTGCTTTATGAAATTGTTGTGTGTGTGAAACTATTGTGCGTGTAAAACTACGTTGTTTGAACCCTTGCTTGAAACAGTGCTATAGGATGTCTAGTTCTAGCACTATTGGTGTTTGAACCTTGTTATGCACTCTTTGGATGTTTGATTTTGGCACTAAACTGTTGTACTATATTTTGAGCTTTGCACACTTACCTCAAATACATTTTACCGTGTTATAACTGTTTTAAACTTATGCGTTCTCTTGTGCAATATAATCTTAGAAACATACTCTCCAGAAAAAGGCACAATCTATTCACTCTATATCAATTACACGGTCTCATTATGTTTATACAAGAGTAACGGTGCTTGAGTTAAGGGAGAGTCATAAACTGAAGGAGGGGGGCGGTATGTATTGTCTGTGAAAGAATTGATTTCAACGTGTTTTTCATTGATATGATTCTGTACAATATAAAGGAAGGTAGATTGACTAGATTATGGAAGACTATATTGGATAAGGATCCTTATAATCAGGGATCCTTCCTTTTACAATTGTCAATCATAATCTTCCCTTAATTATAATTTTCCTAGTCTAACACTCCCCCTCAAGTTGAGTCATTGGATATTCGATATCCAACTTGTGCAGTACTTCTTGAAATCTGCTTCCTGTGATAGCTTTTGTGAGTACATCAGCTAATTGTTCTCCTGATCGGACAAATGGAAGGCATATAGTCCCATCCTCAATTTTCTCTTTTATGAAGTGTATGTCAATCTCCATATGCTTCGTGCGATCATGCTAAACCAGATTCTCAGAAATACTTATGGCAGCCTTATTGTCACACATCAATGGGCAAGGTTGAGGCACATGGAACCCAATTTCAGTCATCAGCTTTCTTATCCATAATATTTCTGTAATGCCTCTAGCAATGCCTCTGAACTCAGCTTCTGTACTAGAGAGTGATACCACTTTCTGTTTCTTGCTTCTCCAAGTCACTAAGTTTCCTCCCACAAGTGCAAAATACCCAGAAGTTTATCTTGTGTACCTGCCCAATCTACATCTGGGTACACTTGGAGATCCAGAAGCCCATGTCTCTTAAAGAGTATTCCCCGGCCTGGTGTCCCTTTTAAGTAACGTACCACTCTTAGCGCAGCTTCCATACGATCTTCTTGTGGATTATGCATGAATTGGCTAAGCATGCCTACTGAATAAGCAATGTCAGGTCTAGTGTGAGAAAGATAGATCAGCTTTCCAACTAACCTTTGATATCTTTCTTTGTTTGCTTGTGGAGCCCCCTCAATAATTCTCATTTTTTGGTTTGCCATCATTGGAGACTCGATAGGACGACAGTCAACCAATCGTTTTTTCTGCTAATAGGTCCAAGATATACTTTCTTTGGGAGATAAAGATCTCATGTTGTGATCTCAAGACCTCTATCCCTAAGAATTAATTTAGTTTTCCCAAATCTTTCATCTCGAATTCTTGGAATAGATTTCCTCGGAGAGTCTCCATTTCCTCTCTGTCATTCCTAGTTATGACCATATCCTCCACATAGATAATCAGGCACGTGATAAGCTCCCTTCTTTTCTTCAGGAACAGTGTATAATCGGAGTTTCTCTGTTTGTATCCATATTTTTTTATGACCACTGTAAACCTCCCAAACCAAGCTCTGGGAGATTGCTTCAGCCCATATAGGACTTTCTTTAATCGACAAGCTTCTCCTTGTTGAAATTCCTGCAAAAAAACTGAGGGAGATTCCATATAGACTTCTTCCTCGAGATCTCCATGTCAGAATGCATTTTTAATATCAAATTGATGCAATGGCCAGTCCTAGTTAGCTGCAATTGAGAATAACACTCGAATAGTATCAATCTTGGCCACAGGTGAAAAAGGTTTTAAGTAGTCAATCCCATATGTCTGAGTGTATCCCTTTGCAACTAGCCGAGTTTTATATCTTTCAATTATTCCGTCAGCTTTGTGCTTGATATTAAATATCCATCTGCATCCTACCATTCTTTTTCCTTCTGGGAGTATGCATTTCTCCCATGTGCCATTCTTTATCAGTGCAGTCATTTCACTCTCCATAGCTTGTCTCCATTCAGGTTGTCCATGTGCCTCTATAACTGTTTTAGAGATTTTTGTAGAATACATTGTCATGATGAAAGATTTGGCAGACTGAGACACGCTCCCCCTGAACATATTTGCCATGGGATACTTGGATTGGCGAGGAATATGATCAGGTTCATAGCGTTTAGCAGGAATACCTCGAGTGCTCCATGCAGGTAATTTATGTGTCTCTGTAATGTCAGAAGGAACACTAGACATAGAATCAGATATATGTACTGCATCAATAGTACATACCTCCGGAACCTCGGATGGGGGTGATTGTGGGACTAGACTTGGTGGCATTTGTACTATGTTTTCAATAGATGGAGTACCGGATGAGAGATCAGAGCAAGTCGAAGTCGAAGACTAACTACTTGGTGAGAGATCAAGAGGAGTAATAATGAGTCAAGGCAGTGGATCAGCTGAGTGTACAGTCTCCCCCTGTCCACTGGGTGGCTCATGATAAAAGAACTCTGACTCAACAAAATTGTAGTCCATCGTGGTAAACATTCGACCCCTTTCCGAATGAAAGCATCAGTACCCCTTCTTATTAATGTTGTACCCCACAAACACGCACTTCAGAGCACATGGATCCAATTTCGTCCGTACGATCTTGCGAATATATACATATACTGTGCAGCCAAAAACTTTTGGTAACAAGGCCAAAGTAGTAGGTACCTCAGTATATGTGACCAACATCTTGATCGGAGCCTTAAGGTCTAGGATTTTGGTTGGCAGCCTGTTGATGAGATAGACTGCAGTGGCAACAGCTTCGATCCAGAAGGATTTAGGAACTTGTGATTCAATGACGAGAGCTCGAGTGATTTCCATGATGAGCCGATTCTTCTGTTCTGTCACACCATTTTGTTGGGGAGTGTGAGAACAGGTAGTTTGATGCACCATTCCATGAGCAAGGGAAAATTGTGTCATGGACTGGTTCACAAACTCCCCACCATTGTCAGATCGCAATACTCGAATTGTTTGGTGAAACTGAGTTCGAATCATAGTATAGAACTCAACGAATTCGGAGAATACATTGGATTTGTTTTTCAGAAAATATACCCAAGTCATTCGGGTGCAGTCATCAATAAACAATAGAAAATATCAAAAATCCCTTGATGCGGTACCCGGAGCAGGTCCCCACACATCAAAATGTACCAAAGAAAATATAGAAGTAGCCCGGGTTTTATTTGATAAATAAGAGGTACGATGTGTTTTGGCTAGACAACAGGTATTGCAAACAAACTGATCTGTTTTCAAAAATAAGTTCGGAAATAAAAGCTTCATATAACCAACTAACGGGTGTCCCAGTCGACAATGCCATAGCCACAGATTCCGATCCACTATTCCTTGAGACAGCATAGCAGATCCTGGTTGAAGTACTTCGTCAACATAGTACAAGCCGCCCTGTTCAGTGCCACGTCCAATAATCCCCCTAGTCTGAATGTCCTGTAGCAGACAAAAATGAGGATAAATGAGCACTCGGAAATTTAATTCATGTGTCACATGAATTTGGTGATATCTGAGTAGTGCCAGCGCATGTAACAGGTGATACGCCACCATTGGCAATGTGAATAGTCTTTTCTTGGGGATAGTGTGAGTGACAAGATCCATAGCATCATTAGTCATCATATCTGTAGCAACACAAACAAAAAGCAATCGGGTCTCAGGGACAAGTGGAGGAACTGGAGTGGAATAAGTTGTGGATTGGATAGATGTATAAAAACACCCGGGAACAAAATATTTAGCACCACGGGCTTCAGTTTGGTGTTGGGTCGTTTCTGATAGGTGGAAGAAGATGAGGGCCGAACTAGTGGTTGTGGGAAAGTTAGGTGTGTGTTTGGAGTTTGGAGTTTGGATGAGAGTTTGAGGGTGTATCGAAAATTTTGAGTTTTTTCTGGGGTGTATCGAGGAGCTGGGCTTTTTCGGGGGTTGGATCGAGGATTTATGATTTTGGTGGGCTGATGTGAGGTTTCTCGAAGACTTTGGGGGTCGTATAATAATTTATGGATTGTGTTGGGATGAAAGCGCACAATCGGAAGACTTCAGGGGGCGTATCACACTGCCAGGAGTTATGGAGGGTTGTTCTACAAAAAATGGATTAGTTGAGGGGCATAATTGGTTTTTCACTATTCGAGGGTTCGAGAAGAGCTCGACCTCGCTACCTGCTCCAACTGTGACTTCTTGCCCGTTCGCTGCTGCAGTGATTCCGACACCGGTTGAGGTCTTCGGACTTCCCACGGTGGCAACCGTTACTCCTGGCCAGTGACTCTTATCTTTGAAATACCACTAAGGGAATCCAATTTTCTTAAAACACCGCTCCGTGGTATGGCCGCTCCACTTGCAATCATCGCACCATAACTTCGTTTTATCCATGGCCGAGGATCGGGAGGATGATTTGGTGTCGTTTTGCACCGTTTCTGACCAAGATCGAGTCGCGTATCCGCTCCCAATGCCGTTAGTTGAGTTTTTGCTGCCGTGATGGCGGGGATTCAGGATCTGAAGCCGGGAGGCTTCTGATGGAATGCGGCGTATGCCGTTTCAACGGATGGGAGCAGATCTGCCTTGAGTAAGTCCCTCTTTGTGGCGTCAAATTCTGTAGTGACACTGGCAAGAAACTGAAACAGTCTCGTTTCTTGCTGTAATCTGTTGAACGTAGCGTTGTCCTCCGCACACTTCAGAGGATTTGGATGCCTACGATCCATTTCCTACCAGATTTGTTGAAGTGTGGTGTATAATTCTTCGAGGCCAATGTTAGTCTGGGGTGGACGGTTTGCACGAACTGATAGGTCAAATAATTGTAATGAGTCGTTGTCGCTTGTGTATGTGACTGTCAAGTTGTCCCACATTTCTTTGGCAGATGGATACGAGGCGTATCGATCTACCAAGGTTGATTCCATTGCATTGGGAGACTAAAACAGACGTTTAAGTCTGCCTGTTCCCACCTTTTGGATTTTGGATCCGTGGTTGGAGGAGGGTCATCTGTAAGATGTTGCAGCAATCCTTTTCCGCCAACCGCCATCTTGGCAAGGCGGCTCCATAGGGCATAGTTCTGGTTTGTGAGTTTGGTGCTAATTTGAAGTGGCTGATTTGGTTATGGGTTTTGGATTTGATTGAGAAGATGAGCAAACTGCTTAGAAAGATCCTCAGAGGCATGGCTTGCGTCTGGCAAATCAGCCGGGGTTTTGAGATCGTCGCCCATTGATTTGCCGGAGACGATCAGAGGTAGATGATGAGATTAGGCCGGAGTGGATCGCTCAGGCCGTCACTCTGATACCATATTGTCTGTGAAAGAATTGATTTCAACGTGTTTTTCGTTGATAGGATTCCATACAATATAAAGGAGAGTAGATTGACTTGATTAGGGAAGACTATATTGGATAAGGAAGGATCCTTATAATCAGGGATCCTTCCTTTTACAATTGTCAATCATAATCTTCTCTTAATTATAATATTCCTAGTGTAACAGTATGATATTGCTATTATCAATTACTAAGGAGTGAAAAAAAATAAGCTGAGGGGAAGCTTAAATGAGTTTCATTATAATCATTTACATGACTGCAATTTTACTAAAGTGATTTTATCGTGATTATTTATTAACTAAGGGGGTGTTAATCAATTATGGGGAACTAAATAATAATATCACTTGACTATGGGGGAGACAAATCAATTAACTGGGAGCCAAAATGATATTGATATTATCAATTACTAAACAAGGGAAAATAATCAGTTGAGGGGGGAAGTTTCAAGGAGTTTCACTATAATCATATGCATGACAACAGTTTTACTAAAATGATTAATTATTAAATGAGGGAGAATTAACTGGGAGCTTAAATGATTTCATATGACTATGCATGATCGCAATTTTAGTTAAAATGCGTAATAAACAAGCTTCTTTAAATCAATTTTAAAGATAATCTTATAAAATTATAACTAAAATAAACTCTTCCCAATTATCAAATAAACCAAAAAGATATTTCTAACATATATCTTAAATAACAACTACTTCCAACACTCCCCTCAAATTAATACTATAAATTCCTGTAGTCTCAATTGACACAATGTGCGGGCGACAGGCGCGTGGGCCGAGCGGCGCACGCACCATACGGAGGTTTGTCCGAGCCAACGACACATTTCACGGACCATGAAGAGTTATTCCTCGGCAACATAGGCAAAAGATTGCTATGGGCCGAGGCAAAGTTCGATTTGGAGGCACTTTGCTCGGAGATGGCTAGAGGAGTTGTGCAAACTGCGCAGCCGGTGAGCAAAGTGAGGTATGAGTTCGAGTTGGCCGAGCAGATGGCATATTGTCTCGGCCATGTCGAGTCCTACCTCGGACCGTTTGACATTTAATGAGTAACTGTCGAAGCGGAACTCCATTTGGAGAAGTTTGGCTCGAGGATGGTCGGAGATGGTGTCGGGCTGGCGCGCAGATGTGCGGGCAGAGATGAAGTGATTCCGAGTCGTGCGAGCCAACGGCAGATTCCATGGACCAAGACGAAGTCTACCCCGAGCAACTTAGCAAAAGAATGCTATGTGTCGAGGCAGGGTCAAGTTTGGAGGTGTTTGGCTCGACGATGATGCGGAGTGGGCGTCGCTGTTCGGTGCGTGGCGCGGTGCTACAGTACCGCGAGCAGGGCAGTCCGATAGAGCTTGGCAAGTCAACGAATGGATGAGGAAGATGGCGTGAATCGAGGGATTCGATCTTACCATCCTTCAATGGGTTTGACTAGCTAACTCCAGCATGATTTGAGGATCAAGAGGAATCACGGATCGAGCCACACAAGGCGTCCAAGTTCATGCGGGATTTGGAGGAGGATCTTCGGATAAGGCAACTAGCAAGTTGTTAGGGGTCTTGCCTCATCTATTATGGTTGATTCCTAGATTGTAGGGATTGATTAGTGAGGTGTCAATGTAGACTTTGACCGGATAAGGAAAGAGTTCCTTATTGATAGGGTCAAAGGGCGTGAATAGGGGGATTTGTCCCTATCTTGCCATTGATTGAGTTTGATTGAAACTCAATCTCTAGGGAGTCTTCTTAGGCCTATATAAGTCGAGATATAGGAGCTAGAGAAGACATAGAGAGAGCTCGAGTTCCACATTGGAATCGAGTTGAGAGCTAGGAGGAGATTTTGTGAGAAATCATCTAGTTCGAGTGGATCTTGTGGGGAGAGATTCACAAGGGGTTCGGAGGGGTCCGGGTTCCTACCTTGTATTTGTTCATTGAAATGAAATAGAGTGCTTGGTGAAATATACTCGTGCATATACTTGTGGGTTGTTGTGTGTGTGAGTTGGAGTGAGGCTGACGGATCGTTGGGGGCAACCATCCGGCCGCACATGTTGTGCAATTTCCGCCGGGTGACCGAGGCAAAGGGGTGTCTTGGTGCAAAAAATTCTAGCCCGTGCACAGCGGTGTGACAATTGG